>SNQJ01S0223056.1:1564-14897 GCA_010110895.2 Picea sitchensis
TCTAATCGTTGTTGATCCCATTTCGACATTTCGACATTTTGGGGTTCAGAAAGTAGAGGAGGCAGTGGTTTGGGTCACTGCATTTCAAACTCCCAGCTACCGAAATCCCGGTATAGCCAGAACCATTGGGTCAAAGGAGGTGAAGACTCACGCCTAGTGCACATTGTCCAGGTGGGGTTTTCATGGAAGGATCTGCGGATTTTTTTATTGGAGGTTCCAACAGGGGCCGAAGGAACTAATCCAGCTCAGTGTTGTGAGAGAAGAACGATCCTAAGACCGGGAGGTCGTGCAGAACTTTCTGAGGTAGGGGGTCTATGTCATAGTTGATGATGTTGGTACATATTGATGAGTCATAGTTGATGAGTAGTTGACAAATGATTTGTACATTCTTGGTACATAGTTGGATGCACTTCTTTATGGTACATGTTGATTACAGTTTATTTGGTACAGATTGGTGCATGGTTGATGCACTTGTTTATGGTACAGGCTGATGATAGGTTGATGTACAGGTTGATGCATGGTTCAGATTTATTGGTATAGGTTTACAATGGTATATCTCACAGTGACACGTTGATAGTGGTTCCATCATTCTACTTCTACTTCAAGGTGGCAGGACAGGGCAAGGATAGGTGGTTGTAGACACCTTCCGGTTATAGCTAGAGAACATAGGGGGTTGTAGCCTCTTTCATGTTGTAGCCAGAGAATTGAGGAGTTGGAGCTTCCCTGAGATTGTAGCCTGAGAAACGAGGGGGTTGGAGCCTCCTTCCAGTTGTAGCTGGAAAACAAAGGAAGATGGTTCTTCCAATGAATGCAATTCTTCAAGACATATAAGAAAAATCATTCCGTGGTTTTCTCCCGATTTAGGTTTCCATGTAAAACACTGTTGTACTATGTATGTGTATGTTTTTTCATTTGTTCATTTCTTATTTACTCTGCAGTTATTGGATGGTAATGCTTCATTGATATAACACTTGGATTATATGGTTAAAATGGATTAAATTTCTCTATTACTGATTCACCCCCCCTCTCATTAATCCAACAATTGGTATCAGAGTAGGTTCCTTCAAAAATCAGTTTAACCACTGAAAGGTAGATCATGGAGAGTACCAACTCATATAAAAATGGAATACCACAGTTTGATGGACAAAATAATGCTTTTTGGATCATAACGATGAGGACATATATACAGGCACATGGATTTCAAGTTTGGCAATCAATTGTAGATGGATACATAGTACCAACAGTTCCACCAACAAATGACAAAGCAACAAAACTTGGTGAGAATAATTCCAAAGACACAAATGCACTTTTGAAAGGTCTCAATGATATGGTATTCACCAAAGTTGCACACTGTAAATCCAATAAAGAGATTTGGGATAAGCTTTAAAATATTTATGAAGGAGATACATAAGTCAAAGAAATAAATATTCAGACTTACAAAGGTCAATTTGAACAACAAAAATGAAGGAAGATGAAGATATCACATCCTACTTCTTATGAGTCGATGAAATAATGAATGCAATAATAGGATTGGGAGAAGAAATTGAAGAATCTATAATTGTTCAAAATATACTAAGACCTCTTCTTATGAGATTCAAACCTAAGATATTAGCACTAGAAGAAAGATCGGATCTGGACTCAATAATCATGGACGAACTGAATGGAATCTTCACAACATATGAAATGAGAACTGAGAAAAAAATCCAGATGTAAAAGAAGCAGCCTTCAAGGCATCCAAAATATCAAAAAGAAAGAAAAAGGAACAAGAAGAATATAGGAGTAGTAGTGATGCCTCGAAAGATGATGAAGAAGTGAGCAACTTCGTCAAAATACTAAACAAGGGAACCAACAATAGGTATAGAGGTAAGCTCCCTTTAATTTATTTTAATTGTGATTGTATTGGCCATTTTGCTAACAAATGTCCTCATAAGAAAAATAGAAATGATGAAGGTTACTCAAAAGGAAAACACACATATAAAGGAAAAAGAGCTACAAAGAAAGTTTTCAATAAAATATTATACACCAAAGAAGACACCTCATCATTAGATGAAGATGAAGTCAGTGAAAATGAGACAGGAAGAGTTCTAGTCATGGCAGTAAAATAATCTGACAAAGAAGACTCTGAAGAAGAATATGAAAAAGCCGAAGAAGAATGTGAAGAATTCAAAGAAGAAATTGAAGAGGCAGAAGTTGACTATAGAGAAGAATTAATGTGTGCCATAGAAGTTATCATAAGAGAAAAGAAGAAAAACAAGAAACTACAAGCAGAACTAGACAATAAAAAGGACACTCGAGACCTAGAACAAATGATGACAAAATTGAAGGTTCAAATAGAAGAAGATAAAAGAATTGAAGAAGCACTCAAAGAACAACTAGAAGAAAAGGAAAAGATCATTGGAAACTTGGAAGCAGAGGTTGTCACACTAAGAAAGGATATTTAAAAGAAAAATATGCAGAATAGCTCAAAAGTTCTGGATGACATTATCAACATTCAAAAATATCATCTTGACAAGTCCAAACTTGGATACAATCAGACAGAAAAGGGATCAAGCTCCAAAACAACAGAGCAAGAAACAAATCCAAAGAGCTATGCAGAAAAAATCAAAGAGGATAGGAAGATATACAAGGAAGATTACAGGAACACTCCTCCACCAAGAAGATTCATATTTCAGAATAAAAAGCAGACATATAGGCCTCAAGAAGAAGAAGGATTCATAAGAGCACCTCCTTTTAGAATATCTTCAACTCCTAGGTATCAAACTATATTTTTTGGTTTATGTTATGCATGCAATAATTTCGGACACAAAGTTGTGAATTGTAGAGCTAACAATAGGAACAGTAACAACGTTGAGAGTTATACACAAAGAGATTATTCAAGGAGACCTAGTGACACACAAAGAAGAATTTACAACATGTTTGAATCTTTGAGCACTGAAGTAGAATGTTACAAATGTAATAATTTTGGACACATGGCCAAGGATTGTAGAATGAGAGTCCCTCCTAAAGAACCTCAAAAAAATAACAATAGTCACAGACAAGAACCTCAGAAAATGACATGGATAAGAAAGCAAGATCAGTATAACAATGAAGAATTCACAGTTTCTCTACAAGCTAAGAAGAAGAAACACAGTTGGTATGTCGACAGTGGATGTTCAAAACACATGACATGTGATAAAAACAAATTTCTTACATTACGAAAAGAAAAAAATGGATCAGTCTCCTTCAGAAATGATAATTCATCCAAAATCATTGGAGAAGGCATAGTCTGAATTGAGAACAACAATGAAAAGGCACAAAATGTTATACTGGTAGAAGATATGAAACACAATCTTCTAAGTATGATTCAAATGTCTGACCAATGTCATAAACTTACTTTCGATTCAGAAAAGTGTGATATAAGAAAAGAAGGTTCAGGGAAATTCGTCGGTACAACTGTAATAGCTTCAAACAACATATATGTGTTAAGTGAAATTGGAAATGAAAAGTGTTGTCTAGGAAAGGAAGATGAAATTTGGATATGGCATAGAAGAATGTGTCACATGCATTTTGATAACCTTGCCAAAGTCAAGAAAAGATAAGTAGTCAGAGAAATTTCCCAGATCACAAAACCAACCAACACTTTATGCAAGCATTGTCAACAAGGAAAGAAAACAAAGACCAGGTTCAAATCAAAGGAATATTCAACAACAAGATCACTAGAAATTTTGTGCACCGATCTAGTTGGACCAACTACAAAAAAAGGATTAAAAGGTGAAAAATAATTTATGTTATTAATTGATGATTATACAAGAATGACTGCAGTTTGCTTTCTCAAGAACAAGTTAGAAGCTTTTGAAAACTTCAATATCTACAAGGAAATGGTTGAAAATGAGATGGATTTAAGAATCAAATATTTGAGATATGATAATGGAGAAGAGTTCACTTCAAAGGAATTTATGGACTACTATAGCAGTCATGGAATAAAAAGATAATTCTCCGTTGTTAGGACACCTCAATAGAATGGAGTTGTTGAAAGAAAGAACAAGACAATACAAGAAATGGCTCGAACAATGCTAATGGATTCCAAATTGACAGATATATTTTGGACACAGGTAGTGCATACAATAGTTCACATTCAAAACAGAGTAATGCTAAAAAACAACACTGATAAAACTCCCTATGAGCTATGGAAAGGAAGACCAACAAATGTGAAGCACTTCAGAGTTTTTGGAAGCAAATGCTACATCAAAAGAGAAGATGGTTGAATGAGAAAGCTTGACTCTCATGTGGACAAAGGAATACTTGTTGGTTATAGAAGTACAAGAAAATCATACAAGTGTTACAAACTAATATTGAACAAAGTTGTGGAAAGAATCAAAGTAACAGTTGATGAAACATGTAGACCATAATCAAAGGAAGAAGAAAACAAATCAATGGAACAAATTTTCAAAGAAGAAGATGAAAATGAAGTAGAAGAGGAAGATGAAGATGAAGAGAATCCAACAGAAGTAGAAGAGAAAGTACATAAAGTATCTCCAAATACACCTAGCAAACGAGTACAGAAGAATCATCCTTTAGATCAGATTATTTGAAACAAATATGCAGGAGTTGAGACTAGAAGAAATATCCATTTACTAGAACAAACACACCTAACACTTTTATCTACAATTGAACCAAATTGTTTTGACAAAGACAACAATGATGAATTTTGGAATAAGGCCATGGATAAAGAATTGGATCAAATATAGAAAAATGACACTTGGGAATTGGTTCCAAGACCAAAGAATAAGAATGTGATCGGCACAAAATGGGTTTTCATGAATAAATTGAATGAAGATGGACATGTTACAAGGAACAGAGCTAGATTGGTATGTAAATGATATGCACAAATTGAAGGAATCGACTTTGAAGATACATTTTCCCCAGTTGTCAGAATGGAAGAAATCCGTTTACTTTAAGCTTATGCATGCTCCAAAAATGTTAAGGTATATCAGATGGACATAAAATTAGTTTTTCTAAATGGGGAACTTGAAGAAGAAGTCTACATTGAACAACCGAAAGGATTTCAGTTGTCAGAGAACACAAACTATGTATGTAAATTGAATAAGTCCTTGGATGGTCTAAAATAGGCTCCTAGAGCTTGGTACTCCATACTGGATAAGTATCTGCAATAGGCAGGGTTCAGAAAAGGAAGTGTAGACAACAGCCTCTACATCAAAGTAAGTCAAGGTAATATTTTATTAATTGAAGTTTATGTTGATGATATTATTTTTGGTAGTGATGATGACAGGTTAAGACATAAATTTTCAAAAGACATACATAATGAATTTGAAATGTCATTACTTGGAGAATATCCTTCTTTCTGGGACTTCACATATGTCAAAGCAACCATGGAATTTTTATTTCTTAAACCAAGTATATCAGATAAATGCTAAAGAGGTTTGGAATGGAAGATTGAAAACCAGTTATCACTCCCATGGAAACCAGTTGTAAGTTGAGCAAAGATGATGATTCAAAGTCTATAGATCAGAGACAATACAGGTCAATGATTGGCAACCTACTATATGTTAGGACCCTATAATGTACCTTTTTGCTCACACTTTTTTCTATCATTACATCCTTTTCCCACTCATATTTAAGCCAACATTATCACCTTAATCTATTTTTCCAAAGGTATATAATGTTTCTTCTCTTTGCTATATGTTTAATTTATTTTACATGTAATTCTAAATTACTCTCATACTTAGCCATTAATTAGAAATATATAGTTGTTGAAACAGTTTGAAGACTACAGTTAATATATCGTTGCTGCTTGAAGACCATGTTGCTGAAATAGTCAAATAGTACGCAGATCCCGTTGCTAAAATAGTCCATGGTTGCGATGCTGAAACAACATTTCACGTACAACAGTAACAAGAAGGAGCTGTTACACTGGCCGCAATAGATGTACCTTAAGCCAAAACCATTACAACCATCGTTGCTTCTTGAATACCATGTTGCTGAAACAATCAAACAGTACGTAAATCCTGTTGTTGAAACAGTCCGTGATTTGCGATGATGAAACAATATTTCACATACATCAGTAACAAGAAAAGATAAATAAAGGAGATGTTACACCGGCCGCAATAGTTGTACCTCAAGTCAGCACCATTACAACCACTGTAACAACATTTTGCTATGGAAGATCAGAATATCCTATTCCAGCATAGAAGATTAGATTAGACTAAGAATAGGATTTGTACATACACATGTAATTTTATGCTTAATTGTATTAAGAGGATTCTCATCTTTAAATAGGGAAGAAATCAATATTAGAGGGGGGGTTATGAAAGGCTTAGCTAGAAGGGAATTATAGAGAAGGGGCGTGTTCACTTTGGATATTGTAACTCGTCACATTTGACAGATGAATAAAAGATCATTTTGAGCATTTCTTTTTAGCTCCTTTCATTCTGGGGAATCTTGTGAGAAGGAGAGGGCCCACCTTCTTCACAAGATTCACCCATTAGTTTCTGTAGTGTGTTAGTATTGTTTTTATCTATACCTTGTTAAAACTCTGTTTTGCTGAAACTTTGTTTCCACTAATTGTTACATCATTTTCATACAATTCATTCCTAGGTAATTGTTAATCATTTTGATTGGTAATCTTGTTTGTAGAATGAGTTTATGAAAGTGTGATAGTCAGAGACAGGTGTTGAAGATTCCTACTTTGGGGAATAGGGTCTTGTTCTCTCTTACAGAATAGTTAGTCTTCAATAATTGTTAATCACTTTGATTGGTAATTCTATTTGCAGAATGAGTTTATGAAAGTGTGATAGTTAGAGGCAGGTGTTGAATATTCCTAATTTGGGGAATAGGGTCCTATTCTCTATTACAGAAAAGTTAGTCTTCTTTGCAGTATGTTGAAAGGTTCCTTTTTCCTAAGTTGTTGTTTCTTAATGTAATCCAAGATTCTTTTGATAATTATTTCCTTTTTAATCTTAAACTCTGCAATAGATAGGTTTCTTTTACAGTAATTCAATGTAGAACTTCAGCCTGTTCAAATCAAGGTGTGATTAGTGTAACTTTTACTACAACTTTGGATTTCTTTTGAGATTGAGCATATATAGTGTGTGATTGCCTTTGAAATAAATAGACTTCCTGGGTTGATAATTTATGTAACACTTGATTGTTTTGACTAATAAACAATTATAGTGACCAACATTTTGGTGCCATTGTTGGGGAAGGCAATTATAGATTTCAAAATCATTTACGTTTTTTTTCCAGATGTACAGATTGCATGAGAGGATGCAGACCCCCCAAGGAAACTGACCCTACAAATGGCAGGGGCAGAGGAAGAGGAGGAATAAATACTTTTATCGACCATATTATATCAAAATATGAATCCGTTGTTCCTCAACGACCAAGCTCTCGAAAACCAAATCCTCAACCTTCATTTCAAGCAAAATTTGAAATGAAGACAGTTGAAAAAACAACAGACAACATTGAGGATCGAGCAAGTGCAGTAGGGGAACACACAGAAGAAACCATGGATGGATATAATGAAGAAATTCACCATGAAGAACAGGTAGGCCTTGAAGCAGAGGTAAATGATGAAAACTCTTTTTCTACCTTAGGATTTCCTATTGATGATCTTCCTAGAGGAGTAGCTCCCATGAAGAATATTCCACTTTCAACTTTACCTAACTTTAATGGTTTATCTTTTGAAGATCCTGATGAATTCCTTTTCGATTTTGACATATTATGCACAAGTTATGATTACATTTCCAATGCTAATAAATTAAAGCTATTCCCAACAACATTAAAGGGAAATGCATTAAGATGGTTCATGAGTCTTGGAGGTCATGTAATCACAACATGGGATCAGATGAAACATAAATTTCTGCACAAATATCAAGACTATTGCCGAACAAGAGAAAAAAGAGAGGAACTATTCAAGATGATACAAAAAGAGGATGAAAATATGGAGGACTTTGTGGAAAGGCTACAGTATAATCTCCAAAGATCCAGTCACCCTGATGTAAGTAAAGATATTCTTAAAACAATATTATTAAAAGGAGTAAGGGATGATTGTCTAGATATGTAGAATATGCTTGGAAAAGTGGACATATCTAAAGAATCATATGATGAAATTGTTAACCTCTGTAAAAGATGTTCAAGAGGAGCTGCAAAGAATAGATCAAACAGCAGGGATACCACATTTTCAAGAGTTCAAAAATAAGCCAGTGGAGGAGCAACAAGAGTCGAAATAGGTAATCTACTTGAGGAATTTAAAATTGAAATGTTAAGTTCTTTTGCTTCACAAATTGACACCTTGCATATTAAAAAGAAACAAGCCGAAGCAGAAGCAGCTCTGTCCATGTTTTGTTCCAAATGCAGAGAAAAGCACCCAAGAAGGGAATGCCCATTGGACAAAAATCCAATTTGCACCATTTGTGATAAGGATCATGAAACTCAACAATGCCCTTCTTTACTAGGAATCAAAGCAGTATTACAACCAACTGATGAAGAAGATGAAGATGTCTATCTGTTGACACAGAGAAGGCAATGGAAAGCACGGGGACAAGGTATGAATCCCAATATGCCATTTACATCTTCTAATCATTGGAATAATTATCCTTCTTTTAGTCAAGCAAATTACCCCCCCTTTAACCAAATGCAATACCCACCCTCCAATCAAATGAATTACCCACCCATGCAACAAACAAACCCTTCCTATGTAGACCCAACATATGGACACCTTGGCCTTCACAACAACAACCTTACCGTAACCAATGCAATCCAAATTGGAGAGGTCAACAACCCCCATTCCCAAATCAATTTCCTCAATTTCAATCACAAGTTCAACAACCACTCCTTTTACCATCAGGTGCTCCACCGAATAATCAAATCATGAGGCCCCAACTACCTGTACAACCTAACCCTAACCCCAATAATAAGGATGTGTAGTTCATTAGCATTCAAAACCAGCCTATACTTTCTCTTTTCCATGCACAATGAAATGATATTCATTTACGATCTGGGAAAATAGTAGAACCTATCATTGATGATGTTACATCCTCTGATTCCGATAAAGAAGAAATAAAAAAGCACGATTTACTTGAAGAGGTACAACCGTCTTCAAACACCATTGCTGAAACAGTAGAACCACCATTCCCTGAGCGTTTAGCTTTGACTAAAACTCATGAGCCACTTGCTTTCAATCTTCTAGGAGAATTAAAAAATCTCTATGTCAAAATTCCACTATTACAAGCACTAAGAGATGTACCAATTTATGCCAGAACTATGCGGGACATTTGTGTTAAGAAACCCAGTAGGAAAATTAAAGATCCCCTCACAGTTCATGTCATGGGTGATTTGTCTGCACTAATGTCGGGTAAATCTCCCACAGTTAAATATGGTGATCCTAGCCATCCTACTGTTACAGTGCAAATTGGAAAAACAATAATCCCTCAAGTTCTAGTCGACTTAGGTGTTGCTATCAATATTATGACTCTTGAAACTTCACAACTGTTACAACTAAAGAATGAAATCAGAGATACCCCAGCCATTATAGAATTAGCTGACCATTCTACAATCAAACCAGAAGGAGTCATTGAAGACCTAATCATCTCAGTTGAGTCCTGGAATTATCTAGCTGACTTTGTGGTATTACAACCTAAAACAAAGTTGGGGGGTCATCCTCTAATTTTGGGCAGGCCTTGGCTAGCCACAACAGATGCCTTTATCAGCTGCAAATCTAGTTCAATGACAATTTCAAATGGATATGAGACCAAACAGCTTACCCTCACACTACACCCTTGATTAATAATGAAAATTCCTTATGGGTGGAATTTTATGATCAAACAACTCAACCTATCTTGACTATCGGATAAGCCTTAAGCCTTAAAGATGCCACTGCGGATGAAGTAATTAATAATTTTATTTGTGAACCCTCCTCTGTGACTCCATAAACACATAATCAACTAGCTACACTTTTGGAGTCAGATACCCAGGAAAACCTTAACTCTGAAGACCTACCTCAAACATTATCTACCATCTCTTCTAAAAGTATATCAGTAGAAATTGAACCTGGCAAAACACTGAATATAAACCCCAACTTGACATTTGCTGAAACACAACAATTAATGAAGTTACTTCTTGAACATAAGGATGCATTCGCATGAGACTATACAGATATGAAGGGAATCTCTCCTGGATTATGTACTCATCGTATCTATATCAAGGAAGATTGTCGACCGATCTGCCAATCTCAACGACGAATGAACCCTAATTTAAGAGAAATTCTTAAAGAGGAGCTTCAAAAATTGCTTAATGTAGGGTTTATATATCCTATATCTAATAGTGAATGGGTTTCCCCATTGGTAATAGTTCCTAAGAAAAATGGGAAATGGAGAGTGTGTGTAGATTATAGAGCCTTAAATAAAGCCACTCAAAAAGATCACTTTCCGTTACCATTCATTGATCATGTGTTAGATAGTTTGTTAGGGAAGAAATTCTTCTCTTTATTAGATGGTTTAAGTGGGTATATCCAGATCAAGATTTCACCCCAAGACCAAGATAAGACCACTTTTACTAGCCCATGGGGAACTTTTTCTTATAGAGTCCTCCCATTTGGACTATGTAATGCACCAACAACCTTTCAAAGAACAGTTATAGGAATCTTCTCTGATATGATTAATGACTGTATGTAAATTTTTATGGATGATTTTACCCCTTATGGTGTCTCTTTCAAGGAAGCACTACAAAATATTGAGAAATTACTTAAATGATGTATACAAACCCACCTCTCCTTAAGCAATGAAAAATGTCATATGATGATGAGTGAAGGAGTGGTACTTGGACACTTTATTTCATCTCAAGGAATTTAGGTAGATCAATCCAAGATATAAGTCATTAAAGAACTTCCTATTTCCAAAACCCAAACAGATGTGAGAAGTTTCTTAGGACATGCTGGATACTATAGAAGATTTATCAGAATTTTTTTCAAAATAGCTTCTCCTTTGTTTGTGTTACTTATGAAAAATACTAAATTCAAGTGGACTAATCTTTGCCAAGAACCATTTGATACACTCAAACATCAGTTATCTATAGCTCTTATTCTAAGAGGACCTGATTGGACACTTCCCTTTCATATATCCTCTATTGCTTCAGATACTACAATAGGAGCTATCTTGGGACAAGAAGAAAATCATCTCCCTTATGCTATCTACTTCATTAGCAGAAATATGAGTCCTGCTGAACTTAACTATATAGTTACCGAAAAGGAATTTTTAGCAGTTATCTACGCTATTAATAAATTTTGACATTACCTCACTGGCTATTCTACTTTTGTCCATACTGATCACTCAACTATTAAATATTTAATGAACAAATTTGTCACAAATGCTTGAGTCACCAAATGGTTACTATTATTACAAGAATTTGATATTACAATTATAGATAAACCAGGAAAAGAAAATGTAGTTGTTGATTTCCTTTCTCGGTTAACACCTGATAATAATACTCCAGTAGATGATTCATTTCCTGATGAATATTTATTTGCAGTATCTGCCCACTCACCATGGTATGCAGACATCGCTAATTATTTGGTTGCAGGAAAGTTACTGCTACACCTATCCCACCGAGAGAAAAGAAAAATCATTCAACAAAGTGCTCGGTATAGCTAGATAAGTGGGTGTCTTTTCCACACAGGACTTGATCAAGAAATCCGAAGATGAATTAGAGAAGATGAATTTTATGATTTATTAAAAGTTTGTCATGATGTCATGATGACCCTTGTGGAGGGCATTTTGTTGATAAAATAACAACACATAAAATTCTCATGATGGGTTATTATTGGCCCTCACTTTTTAAAGATGCAAAGAAATATGTTTGGGCCTGTGATAGCTGTCAAAGAATGGGTCAACCTAATCATAGAGATGAAATTCTATTAAACCCACAGGTAGTACTTGAACCATTTGAAAGATGGGGTTTAGACTTTGTAGGACCCATTAACCCTCCATCCAATCAAAAAGTTTATATATTAGTCTGCACAAATTATATGACCAAATGGGTGGAGGCTAAAGCACTCCATAGAGCTACTGAAGAAGTTGTTCTAGATTTTTTATTTGAAGATATCTTTATCAGATTTGGAGTGCCTAGAGAATTAGTCACAGATGGAGGACCTCCTTTCATCTCTCATGGTTTTAAATCCACCCTTCAAAAATATCATATTCATCATAGAATGACTACACCATATCACCCCCAAGCCAATGGACAGGTAGAAAGCACAAATAAAGTAATAGAAGCCATTCTCACAAAAATAGTGAAGGAAAACCGAAAGGATTGGTCTCAAAGGCTCCCTAAAGCATTATGGGCCTACAGAACTACCTAGAGAAATACTACAGGATTCTCCCCCTATGAATTAGTTTATGGAAAAAGTGTTGTCTTTCATATGGAATTTGAAATCAAAACCTTAAGTACTGCTTTAGCTATTAACCTTGATTTGATTGATGCAAAGACAACCAGGTTGCAATAGCTTAATGAATTGGATGAAAAAATATTAGATGCCATTCACCAGACAACTATGATTCAACAACAAAGAACAAAATGGCATGATAAAATCATCAAGCATAAACAATTCCAAAAAGGTAATTGGGCTTTATTGTATGATTCTCGATTTAAAGAATTTTAAGGGAAACTACGTATAAGATGGATAGGACCTTATGAAGTGGACATTGTTTTCCCCAATGGAACAGTAGGGCTCCTCACAATTGATGACTCTAAAAAACCATTATTAGTGAATAGTCATTGGCTCCATCTGTACCAGCACCCCATTTCCAAAGAAGATTTTAAGGCCACATGTGTGGCAGATTCACATTATCTTTTTTTAGAGGAGCCTCCTACCCCTCATTACAATCAATTTTTCTGAATTTAATTTCTTTAGTATTAGATTAAATTTCCTTTACTAATAATCCTTGCCAAGGAATGACATGTTACAATTGATTCTTTTGCAGATTCTCGATCCAGAAAAGGTCTACCAAGAAAGGACAATCTTACTACAAGTAGTTCCAAGCTTCATTTTGTGAAGCATTTCTCCCTCTTTTTTCAATCCATTCATCTTCACTCCTCAGCAACATTTTTCCTCATTTCCCTCATTTTTCCCATTGTTGAAACACCACTGTTCAACAATATTTCTCCCATTTTCCCATTGCTGAAACACCACTCTTCAGCAACATTTTCCTCATTTTCCCCATCTTTCCCATTGCTGAAACACCACTGTTCAACAAAATTTCTCCCATTTTCCCCATTGATGAAACACCACTCTTCAGCAACATTTTCCTCATTTCCCCATTGCTGAAACACCACTCCTCAA
>SNQJ01S0223057.1:0-10852 GCA_010110895.2 Picea sitchensis
TGTTTGTGGAATTGATGATCTGAAGGACTCTTCTGATTTTTGAGAGGCACGTGTTCTCGAAAAGTAGAAGAAGATTCAATGTTTCTTATGTAACAACAAAGCTCAAGAGGTTCTTGAGTTGGTACGTTTTGATATTTGTGGGAAATCAATGAGGTCTCCATTAGAGGATCTCAATGTTTATCACTTTCATTGAAAACCTCTCACTAATATACTTGAAGTTTTTAAGACCTTTGTTTCCTTGGTTGAAAGGAAAAGTGGGAAGAAGGTGACAGATTTGAGAAGTGACAATGGTGTTGAGTGTTGTTCCAATGAGTTTGATTTTTTTTTTAATAAAACTCATGGTTTTCAAGGCAAAAGACCACCCCACATACTCCTTAGAAAAATGGTGTCATTTATAAGTTGAATCAAACCTTCATGGAGAAAGCATAGAGCATAAGAGTGGATGTTGGTTTGAGCAAAATATTTTGAATGAAATGGTTACTACAACAAACTATTTGACTAATAGATCACCTAGTCCATTTTTTGGGGACAAGACACCAACATAGGTTTGGAGTAGATAGAAGCCCTCTATTTCACATCTTAGGGTTATGGAGTGTGAGGCTTACATGCATGTACCTAAGGTGAATAGGAAAAATAATGACAACAAATCAATCAAGTGCATTTTTGTTGGATATATAGAAGGAGTCAAAGGATACAATTTGTAGATTCTATCTGATTATCGACCTACCCACATTTAGAATGTGATCTTCAAGGAGGAGAAATATTGTGCAGATCAACATGAAAAAATTGTACCAATAGAAAAGGTACAATATCTAACAACTCCAAAATCATTTCTAATCTAAAGTTGAATGTCAAGTTGAATAGTTGTCATGGGGGTTGGATGCAAAAAATCCTGAAGAAGAAAATGAAAATTAGAGTAAATGAAAATTTCCATTGGGATTGAATGAAAAAATGCATCATGAACATGATCCACTTTATCAAGGTCAAAATTTGAGGAGGAACCTTCATGAGTGAAAATGCCTCACAAGTATGGCTATGAGCCAAATGATTTTAGTTATTTTTCTTATCTTCCATGAGTGATAATCCAATAAATTTCAAAGATTCTATTAATTGTGAAGATGCCCCTCACTAGAAGAAATCCATGGAGGAAGAAATGAAGGCCTTGGAACAGAGCTAGACTTCACATTTACAGGATTTTCCTAAAGGAAGGAAAGTGCTTGGATGCAAATGGGTGTTCACAAAGAATTATAATGCACATGGTTATGTGGAGTGGTATAAGGATTTTTTTATAACAAAGGGATACTCTCAAGTAGAGGGTGTTTATTATTAGAAGACCTTATCTCTAGTGGCCAAGAGGCCCTGTATTAATTTGTAGTTGGAATTAGTAGTGGTTTATGATTTGGAAGTAGATAAAATGGATGTGAATACAACATTTCTTCATAGTGATATTAAAGAATAAATCTTCATGAAGCAACTAGAAGTCATAAAAAATGATGTAGACCATTGTATTTACTTCAATCAAGAAGGTAATAACTTCATTATTCCCGTCTTATATGTTGATGATATTATTTTGATTGTTGATTGGAAGATGGATGTTTTTCAAGGTGACTAAGTCTCAATTGTCGTGTGAGTTTCACATGAAGGACTTCGGTGAGTTGCACTACTATTTAGGAATTGAGGTGAAGAGAGATCACCAAAGGATGAAGTTATATATCAGTCAAACAAAGTATGTGGAAAACATACTTGAGCTCTTTAGGATAGATAAATGTAAGCCAAATTGCACTCCATCTCAAGTGAGAGTGAGTTTTTCAACTAACATGATTCCTAAGAGCAAACAATAGGAAAATAAGATGGAAAAGTGTCATATTCTAGTTAAGTTGGTAGCCTTATGTATGCAATGGTTTTCACAAGATCAAATATTTCACATGCAACGGGAGTTGCAAATAGGTACATGGAAAATCTAGGGAGAGATCATTGGGAAACTGCCAAAAGGATATTTATGTACCTACGGGGCACTAATGACTATGCAATTTTCTATTAAGGAGATTGAAGCAAGAATATTTAGATGCATGAGTTTGTTGATGCTAACAAGGCAGGTGAAGTGGACAATGCAAAGTCCATTAGTGAATATATATTTACATTGTTTGAAGGAGCTATGATTTGGAAGAGTAAGAGGCAACAAGTGGTTGCACATTATAGTATTGAAGTAGAGTACACACAACTTCAAAGGTTTCCAAGGAAACCATTTGGTTGCAGAAGTTATGTAGAGATATTGGACTTGAACATGGACCCATGTCTATTTGTTGTGACAACCAAAGTGCAATTTCTTTGGAAAAGAATCCTAAGTTTTATTAAGGAACAAAACATATCAGGGTGAAATTCCACTACATCATATGTAACACCCCAGTTTTGATCCCTATATTAGCAATGTATAAATATGTATATGATGAAAGGCTTAGAGAAGAACATTGATGTAAATATGTAAACTGTACATTGCATAATAAAAGATACACCACCAATTGCAGATGGAGAAGATCACAATACATGGGGAAATATGTAAACTGTACATTGCATAATAAAAGATACACCACCAATTGCAGATGGAGAAGATCACAATACATGGGGAGTTATGATTCCAAAAGAGAGGAAATGAAATCCAGGCTTAGGGGGCTCAAAAGGGGGGCCAAAGTAAACTAATATTAATTTAATCACAAGTCTAACTCCTTGCCTTGTACTATCCTAAGTTATAACAACCTTTGTTGGAAAATATTGAACAAGAAAATCCTAATGTGTGTTGATGGTTGCTGTCATTAATGGCAAATAAGGAGACGCCTAATGATAAGCATGATAAAACCCTTTGCGATTCGCTGGACGAAAATCCTTCGGGAGGAACATCGTTGAAGAAAATGCGCGTAGAAAGAGCTTACAGAGAAGAAGGAAGACAGATCCAGTGACCGTTGGATACCATCCAAATTTCCCAAAAGGCAAACAACCGTCAGATCTGCAGAAAATGCGAGGGAGATAAGCCATCTGGAGATTCGTGGATCTGACTCTTTGAAATGTCCACCACTTGATTATCGAAACTCCAACGCTGACACGCGATTCGTGATTTGATCGCGTTCGCCGAGCCAGAAGCGATCTTAGACCAAGAATCTCCGCGAGATGGAGTCTTGGTGCATGAAGATGGTTGTGGAGATGACTCATGGATCGTTAGATCTGCCGCAATAATTCATCATCGCCGGATCAAAGATAACCTCAGACGCCTTTAAAAGGCTGCTGAGAAGTGGGAGTAATCGCGATGATCAAATCGCGAGATCTAACTGGTTATCGAGCTATAAGTGATCCGACTCGCTGAATCAAGATGGATACCGGGATCGGGAATCGGCAATTTGCAATGTCAAAATCTCTTGACATCCAGAAATCCCGGAATCGCTGATGCGCGATCAGCGATTCAATCTCATAACCTGAACTAAAAATGCATCCGACCGCTGATTTCATCGAATCGATCGGATTTTATAATGTCCAATCCACTTTACATCGAAAACTCCGAAATCACATACGCAATTTCGCGATTTGATCTCCGCCGTTAAAGAAAGCATGAGATATGGACCGCTGATTCTCCCCATCGAGCTCGGATCACGAATTCTAAATGCAAAGAACACAATGCAACGAAATTGATTTCAAGACATGCTAAATCAATGCATTGAATCCGCATCACGATCCAAATTAATCGTGGACTGCTGATCCGACCTCCTCATCGGAGTTCTCGGATCGTGGATTTGGAAGTGATAAGAACTTGCAACATTAGAAATGGTTTAAACGCTGACACGCAATATCGCCATTACAATCGTATCGCTGAGCCAAAATTATATCCGATCGCTGATTCACCGGACATATGGAATTTTGTGTATCGGGATTTATAAGTGGAAAGAACATTGAACATGAAGAATGCCAAAACCCGATTTAAAAGGCAAGAATAATAGAGATTATCCAACAGTGCGGATAAACCTTGATTGTGATCGGAGGGTTACAATTCTTTCTTGAAGTTAACTCCTTTGTTACGAATTTGTTGAGTGAACGGACTCGTGATTGTAAAGGTGTTAACATTTCAGTTAAAGGGACAGTTGTCATTGTTCTTACCAAATGAGATGGGAAGTGGAATCGTCAAAGAAATGTGTATAAAAGAAAAAGAGTGATAATCGCATGTGGTTGGTTGTTCCTGGCGGTGAATCAAAACAAAGAAGAAGGACACATGTGTGATATTATAGAGGAGGTCCAGAATGTGATGAAATAGAGAGTAGAAGCAAAGCAGAACGATAGAGAAGAAGCATAGAAGAACGTTAGAGCAAGCAGAAGAAGACAGAATAACGTAACAATGTGATGCAGGAGACTCTATTGTGGATGAGAAAGAGAAGAATTATGCAATGTAAAGAATGGTAAGAAGTGATTTATCCGCATAAGTGGCCCTGTATTCATTATTTGATATTTAAGGGTGGCTGGGAGGTGCCTGGGAGGACTGAGAGCCCCAGAGGTTCAAGTGGGAGCTTGAACACAGAATATTGTAGCCCATCCGGGTTGCAGCTGAGAAACTAGGGTGGTGGTGGTGCTAGGGAGAACAAGTTCCTCTCTGCTATGCAGTGCTGGAGCCCTGTAACTGAAGCTGGTGCTTCCATCCAGCTTGTGTTGGAACTTCTGTGAAGTTGGTGCTTCCATCCACTGGTGCTGGAATACTCAGGAGTTGGTGCTTCCTTCTACCTGGGTGCTAGAGAAACTAGAGTTGGAGCTCTCAAACAAGTTGTAGCTTAAAATGTGAGGCAGCCTTCATTGAGTTGGTGCTCAATTGTAAAATGATGTATGCAATTTAAAAGATTACTTATCATTCTAAGAAGAAGAGGTTTTCTCCCTTTATGGGTTTCCCTGAAAACTGGTCATGTGTATTTTATGTGATCATAGAATCTCATTTACTTTTATCATTCATATGTTGTATATGTTGTTGATATTACATGAAGAAAGATTAATAACGCTTTAAAAGGTATAAATATTGTTTAAGCTCATAAACTCCATCTACTCCCCCTCCTCGCCTGTTTTAGTATTTCCAATACCTTGGGATTGATTTCCAAGTGAAGTACGTGGGATTATTATAAAGACACATGGATAATTGGGAGCATGCAAATAACTTTGACTTTTGGTTGTTGTTGGGGATTTTCCCATTCATTCTTCCTTGAGTTTGTTTGGAGAAATTATGCCACACTATGATATGTAATAGAAAGAGTATGATTGTCCCCGAGGTGTAGGACAGTCGGTGACAGAGTGTGTTGTTAAGCCACTCCATGATGTTAAAGTCACCGGTTCGAAACCCATGGGGACAAAAAATCCAGCCATGTTAAGGGTTGGTGTGGCTCATGCTGGGTGTGATCCCTAAGTGATTTTGACGGATTAGATGCCCCTGAGTCACGGTTTCTTAGCCATAGGTTAGTCCCACAGGTCATGGACAAACTAACAAACAAAAAAGAAATAGCAAGAGTATGATTGTTATGAATATTATGTGAGAATTATTCCATGGGAATGAGGAATTATTTCCATTGAGAAAACTCCATTACAACTAAGAATTCTTGGAGTCTCCATCAGAGAGATTTCCTGGCCAACCTATGTTGGAGCGTTGGAGGGAAGTGATATAGCTTGAGGGATTGCGTGACAGAGAAGGGGATCCCATTCCTTGGTTTGTGCAAATTGAAGGGGAAAGAAAGATGGTGGATTGGAATTGTTGTGAGAGTTTACAACTTGTGAATTCTGGGAAAATTGGGCTATGTGAGAGGATTAGAGCAATCCATAGGAAAAAATTTCCTCGTGGATTCATAGTCTTAGCTAGGGGTGGCCCTATTGAAAAAATAAAACTAGAAATATAGAGCCTATGGTTGGGTTGAGTGTCCTTTGCCTACATCCAGTTGGTGTTTAATTCCTAAAATATAAGTGTTATGGTTTATTTTTTCTTCTATTAAATTTAATGGTGTTTATGTTATTCATTGATTGTTGTTATGTTTACATGAATGAGTTTGCATCTATAACATTAAATGATTGAATATATTTTCATAAGCTTATTTTTCGTGTTGCATGCATTCATAAATTCATAGAAGGCAAAGAGAATATCGATATTCATATTCAGGTATGAATAGAGTTTCAACATGATCCAAATTCCATGTATGGTGGAACAATGTCCATAAAGTTTTGGCCAATTTTGGATCGACCTAGATCATTGTAAATTCAATAAGAGTATTGGATTGATGAGAACTCTAACTTTCTGTTTCACTTGAATTTAAGAAACCAAAAAAAAATTAGCTACAAGATTAGACAGCTCCCATTTTGTATTTCGTCGGTAAGAATTTTTGTACCCACTAAGGCTACATCAATGGTAATGGAAATCATTGTATGAGAATAGACAACACAGAACCCTATTGGATTTGTTTACATCCCTCCCATTGTCATTGTTCTCTACAGTTGAATTCTATTCTCTATTTTTTTAATACAATTTGTAGTGTTAGGGTAGGCAATCCTATCCTTTATGTTATTTTATTTTTGTTTGTGTTTTCCATTGAGTTGTCTCCTTCACTGTTGCATATTCACTCCATAACCTTTATTTCTCAGAGGATTCTTAGTTATCCCCCTGACAACTCCTGGGCACCACACTTATCAGGTGCCCACCATATTTTGATTTTTGATTTAATAATAAATCTATCCTTTCCATCAAAGATTGATATCTTAGTTCATTCATGAATCTTAGTGGACAAGTCATAAGAATTAATATAGATTCATCTTAGGCCAGGATTATTAAGCACTATGAGAGAGAAAAAAAATCAAGGTGCAAACTTATGGACACTTAACAGATTCAAGGTTGAGAAGGATTATGCTTGGAAGATCTTCATTAATTCATTAATTCATGTGTGGAATGTTAAAAAAAAAGCGCCTTCACTTATATATACACACACATAGACAAACGTTTTTTAGCATTCCACACAGGAATTAATGAAAATCTCCTCTCACCATGGCTATATAACACCTAGCTTATTTTGATACAATTATTGCAACACCCCTGTTTCCCCCAACTTGTAATTAATCATAAAATAGGATTACCATGCTAAGGCATGTGGACAGTGTAAATCTATTATTGTTTGAGTTGCCAATAACTGAATGTGGGGGTGAAGCCTTGAAGGTACTGGCCATGATATCACTAGAGGAAAGACTATGAAAACTATAAGAGAGGGTTCATTATATCAAATAACCCCAAATTTCCCTTGATGGGGATAATAAATCTCCTTCGGATCCCAAGGAGAGAAACCAGTTAATGAATAAAGGACCAGTGGTTGAATTATCAACCACTCCCATGAATGGGAGCATGGCCTAATTGCATAATGTCATCTCGAAGTACCACTGGGTATGACAGACCAAGTTCACCCGAGTTTCCTTCTGACAGAAGGAACATGATGGGTCGAGAACCATCCTGGGAAAAAGATATGATAAAAAATCAGTAAGGAGAATGCGCAAATCTCTCCATCATATGAGGAACAGAAGGCCATGAGCTTGATGTTGAGTGAGCATCTGATAAACCTCACCCAGGGCCATAACAAAGAAGGAAATCTCTAAAATTTTGCAGAGAACAAAACCCAAGCAGAAGCTGAAACAAATAAAGAATCCTTGAGAACTGCGAGAGTTCCCTGGTGATATAATGGCTTGGCACGGGGGTGCCCAGAGTGCTAAGAATGAATGCCTCTAAGCCTATAGTCGGGTGGAAGGATGAACACCCACAGTCAATTAGTTGGCTACCACCTGTAATAGATAAGTAATCACATATCTTGTGTATTTAAGTGGTACTGTGAATTAAAGTTGGATATCCTATGAATGTTGCAGGGATGGATATGTTTTCTTAATGATTTATACTATACCCTTTTTTTGTCTGCTTGATTGTGTAATTAGGAAAGTAGGAAATTGTATGAATTGGATGTGTTTTTATACTCGTAAATGCTTGCGTCCTGTGGTGGCTTAAGCTAGAGCCACAAACTCCGAGTTAGTCGACCGTGGGCATAGTTTCATGTATGCATATCGACCCTCCTAGTCATTCAGAGTCCCTTGGAGGACGGAGTTTGTTAATCTTAGGAGAGATAGTGTAGATATTCACAGGCTCTCTGCGAGGCAGGCAGAGACCGAGAACCACTTAAGTTCTAGACTTGATGAAGGAGTGCAAGAGTTGTGCAAAAGACCCTTCTAAGTGTTAAGTTTAGGAGAAAGAGTGCAACCCTCTTAAATCCTTCACAAAAGATGAAGCTCAGGAAGGATGGCACGATTCAAGTATCAAAAGGGAATATCCTTTCATTTGTAAGACGAACGGATGAGACCTTTTGGGAGGATCCAAGGATCTATCGGGACCCACCTTGACCATCAGATCTGTGAGTTCAGAGTTTGCGTGATGAGAGAATCATGCATTGGTGCGACTAAACCTTCGAAACCTGAAGTTGTGATGCAATCTAGACCGTATATCCAAGGATATATCGGGACCCATGACCGTCGGATCTGTGAGAGAAAAGTTCACATGACGGGAGAATCGTGCATTGGTGCGATTAAACTTCCGAAACCCGAATATGCGATGTGATATGGACCGTTGGATCAAGGAAGGTCATGGACTGTCGATCCGACGTGAGCATATTAACGCAAGGAGTACGTGGGAACTTTAAATTCCCTAAGGACCAAGCTCAGAAGAGACTGGCGCTTTTCAGAAGTGCAGATGAGGTCTAAGAGGAGAACTTGTTTCAAGTTTGTAAGCTCAGGAGGGAAGCAGAATTCAAGACCCATACATCAGGGCTCGCAGGAAGTAAATCGAAGTTCAAGACCTTCGAAACATCTGAAATCTTCCAATTCAGGGAAGAAAGTGAAATCTCAGGAGGAGGAGCAACAGTGACTGTTGGATCAAGCACTGTGAAAGATCTGGACCGCTGGGATCCATGTCCAGACAATTAGAAAAGCACACAGGAGGAGATCAGATCTGGGTCGTTAGATCTGAGCACGAGGACCAACAGTTGTTGGATCCCAAGGAAATTTCACGAGGCCTAACCCTTTGAAAGTGCACATGAGAGTGGACTTGCGAAGTCCCAAAGTTTTGAAGTCAATCAGAACCATCCAACGTCAGGGTTGATATGTGGCGTAATATCCACAACTTAGGAGGTTTGTGGACAAGGAGGAGGAAAAATAGCTGAAGTAAATCCTGGTCATTGATCGTCAGAGGGATACGTGTTAGGAGATCATGTATTTCGGGTAAAATCACTCTAGAGAAATGGGTGCATAAGAGTTGAAATTCCTAAGGCCCGGAGAGCTGGAGAGCTGAAGTGCCGAAGGGCTGGAGCGCCAAAGCGCCAAAGGGTCGAAGAGCCGAAGATACGAAGGTCTCTGAACTGTTAGATCCAGAGAGACACATTGGATCCCAAGGAAGGTGCACAAGGCCAAACCCTTTGAAAGTGCACAGGAGAGTGGACTTGCGAAGTTCTGAAGTCAATCAGAACCGTCCAATGTAAGGGTTGATACATGGCATAAGATCCACAACTTTGAAGGTTTGTGGATGAGGAAGACAAACAACCGAAGTAAATCCTGGTCGTTGATTGCTAGGGGGATACATGTCAGGAGATCATGTATTTCGGTTAAAAGCACTCCAGAGAAATGGGTGCATAAGAGTTGAAACTCTCGAATCCCGGAGAGCCATAGAGTCGAAGCACAGAAGTGCCTAAGAGTCGGAGCACCAAAGCGTCGAAGGGCCGAAGAGATGAAGAGTCGAAGGTCTCTAAACCGTTAGATCCAGAGAGATACATGGCGATAGATCGCAAGCCTCAGGTAAATTGCATTGGAGTTTCAGTTGAGAATTGAGATTCCCGAACCTCGAAGACCCGAAGTGAATCTGGACCGCCATATCCAGAGGGACATGTGGCAATGGATCATGGACTCCAGAGAAATCTGTTCGAGAGTTTTTAGTTGTGATTTGAGACTCCTGAATTCTGGAGAGTCGGAGAGCCAAAGAAAATCTCAATCGTCCAATCATCCAAAGTAGATCTCAGTCGTCATATCGTCCGAAGTAAATCTCAAGTGTCAAATCGTCCGAGGTGAATCTGGACCGTCTGATCGAGAAGAGATGTGGCGTAGATCGGTGGATTTCAGGTAAAGTTCCGAAGTAATTCATAGCCATCGGATCAAGAGGATAGCTGGCATAAATCTGTATATTTGGGGTAAAGACCCGAAGCAAGCCTCAACCGTCTGATTCAAGTGGACACACGACAGGAATCCGCTTACTTCGAGGGGAGGTGAAGTTTGATATTTGATATCTCAAAAGTCCAGAGACCTAAAGGAAATCCTGACCATTGGTCGAGCAAAGAAGTCACAGGACCATTGATCTAGTTGAAAGGTCAAACCCCCGAAGCAGAGGCAAAGCCGTTGATTGAGAAGGACAGGTGTCCGCAAATCGCCGACTCCGAAAGATTGACGTACGAAAGAAAGGAAAGTTTGAGACTTGAGAATTATGAAGTCCGGAATTCTCAAACAAATCACAATCGTTGATTTGTAAGAGGTCAGATCTGATCCGCATCTTTGAAAGGGATAGATCTGAGCCGCTAGTTTAGAGGCACTGTCAATATCATGAGATCAACGGTCTCGTAGAATTGCGGGGATCAAAGATGCACGAACTTTAAAAAGTTGAGGGTGAGCCGCAATCCAAACCACGATTTTGAAGAAAGGACACGTGGAGGCTCGAGGAGAATTGCGGGCTGAAAGGTAGTTTGGTTTCAAACCGCCTTTGTCCACGCCCACAATTGTGTGTTTGTGT
>SNQJ01S0223060.1:0-14906 GCA_010110895.2 Picea sitchensis
TGTCACATGTCCCTGCCAATGGATGGTCTAGATTCACTTCGGGAGTTCGGCAGCTTTGACACTTCGGGATTTTGGGCTTTCGGCACTTCGGGACATCGGGCTTTTGACACTTCGAGACTTCGGGCCTTCGGTGGCTTCAACACTTCAGCGTTTCAGAACTTCAGGACTTCGGGTCGTTGGCACTTTTGGACTTCGACGCTTCGATACTTTGATGCTTCGGCACTTTGGGACTTCGACATTTCAACTCTTCAGCATTTCAGCACTTCGACACTTTGGCTCTGCAACACTTTGGCTCTTCGGCATTTTGGGACTTTGGGCTTCGGCCCTTTGGGATTTTTGAATACTTTACTTCCATAATCTTTTTAAGCGTCGAATCCCAAAGTGAGGGATCTGCCTCTACGTTTTCCCATCTTTTGATGGCTCGGATTTGATTTTGGGACTTTGGCTCTTTAGAGATGCCAGAGGTATTGCCACCAAGATCAACGGATTCTGTTGATTTTGAGATCAACGGTCCATAATTTCTTCAGTAGTCCGGGATTTGGCTCTTCATAATTTTTATGCACTTCTCACTTCAAAACTCCCGAAGCTCATTTCCCCAAACACTTGGATCAACTGCCACCTGTCCCCTTAAAGATCAATGACTCACGCTCTCTTTGGGGATTTTATCCAGCACTATACTTCGCTCAAATTTAATATTTCGAATGCTCGCGAGCTGATACTATGAAATCCACATGGAATTCTCGCCATTAAAGGCAAAAACTACCCATTTTGATTGATTTGAGTCCAAAACGGATCGCTCTGAGTATTGTACCTTGAGCCTACAGCGACGGCCTGTGTAAACAAAGTATTGGACGACTAGATGTGGGCTAGGAAAACAGAAGGACTAGAGACTGAAACAAAAGAGGTGAGTTTTCATCCTCAGGAAAAATAGAAAAGCTAGAGCCAAAATTTCTTTCAGGTAATACATTAAGGGAAAACAGAAAACCAATTTTAATAGTCGAAAGGGACAAACTTCAAGACCTAGCCTTTGAAAAGGAGAGAGATGGGGCAAGGAATTATAGAATTTGGTATTAACAATGAACACATATGACTCCAGAGAACATTATGTGATAGCAACAGCAACAGAACAATTTTTTGGCAGAGGGGCAGACCCAGGTTTCAACACACCAACAAAACCCTAACTATCATCCCTTTTGGCAACACCTGCGAATAGCCAAAGTCTCACTCGAGGTAGAATTAGGGGGGGTTATAGGACACGGGTGTATGTAACCAAGATGGGACACATATCTGTGATAATAACACTCCACAGAGTATTCTACTAACACTTAAAAGGTGATATGCATTAGTTTCGTAATCTTAGTAACATCGCATAACAAATACAAAATTAGATCTAGCATAGTAATAACAAAGATTAAGCACTTCAACCACTTAGCACATAGCGCAGAGTTAGATCTAACATTCATTCATACAAGTAAGCACTAAGCATTAAAATATCTATCTATCATACATAATAACCAAAGCACTGAGTATATTCATAACATAAGAAACATAGCACAAAGCAAACCAAAGACACAATATATATGTAGTTCACCCCAGTGTGGGTCTACATCCACCAACTGCTTCATCTTCTTTATTATTATTCAATCTCTTACATTCAATGACTCCTGTGCACTAAGCCACAGATTCAAGCTTCACCTAGGATAAGATATATGTGCACTAAGCACCAAATCCTCCTTCCAAACTAGGTCAAGGCACATATCCAACTCTCTATCAAGTACAGAGCCTTAACACATTTACATTATGTTGCACAAAGAAACTCAGAAATACTTTCACTTAGCTACCAATACTTCGCTCTCAACAAGCCCTCCTTTCTACCAGACATTCTTACTTATTTATACTTTTATAATACCTTACAATATGGCCTAATCATGGGTAAACCCCATGGGCTGACATCCCATAACCCATTACAAAAACCCTAGAGACCCCTTATTGGGTCCACATAGCCCGCAAAATCGGTGAGATCCACAATCTTATCTCCGCCTGGGCGCTTCATCTTTGACCATCTTGTCAAATTCCAAAAGTGGTCCAAATCTGACCAAGGTTTCCTCAAAACTTGGTCGAGGGACAACAAGTCACAAGGGGTCCCACCTACTAGTTGTTATTTAATAAAAGACCCTTTATTATTATTAATAATAATTCTTCCCCTAAACTAAAAGAGTTGAGTTTTAGTTATCTTAACTGAATGAGGTAGTTGAATTACTTCAACTAATTTAGAATGCATAAAATCC
The DNA here is from genome assembly GCA_010110895.2 of Picea sitchensis. Taxonomy (NCBI): domain Eukaryota; kingdom Viridiplantae; phylum Streptophyta; class Pinopsida; order Pinales; family Pinaceae; genus Picea; species Picea sitchensis. The sequence goes on from SNQJ01S0223060.1 coordinate 2,289, forward strand.
AAAGGAGAAGGAAGAACAAGGGGAGAATAGACGGAGAAAGCATACTAAGGTTTTCTCTTGATTTTTATTGAGATAGTTCAGTTTTCATTCATTCTTCGATTCATTAAAAGACTAATTCTATTTTATGACAACAGGGTTCTATTGTAGACAACAAGGTTCAAAGTTGAATCATATCATTCAGATGCTTGTTTCAGAGGTGTTAATCTATCTTTGATAGTTTGTGTAGACTTGTTTGTTTATGAATTAAATTTCATGCTTGATAAAGGATATTGTGCAGAGTCAAGTGGGTAGAAGTCTGTGGCAAGATGATCCAAATTTTAAAGTTCAGTTTTTACTTCTTGTCGGAGTCCTTTTGTATGGTTTTCATCGGGGATATCTAAGTTTGACCTTGGTCCATGCCCCCATAGGGGTTTTTGTAAAGAAAATGATTCTTTCGATTTCTTGGAATGAAATAAAGAAATTGTTATTCTATCTCATCTGTGTTAATATGTGACTTGGTATTTTTTCTTTTGATCTCCACTATTTTTTTTAGCAATCTGTTATATTCAGAAAATTGTATAAAAATGTTATATTTTACAACAATCTTTTATAAAAATAATCAGCCTAAGCCCTTGTAATTAATAATTTTGGATTGGGAAACAATTTTTGAGGCTATAAACATACCTTAACATTCCTGGATATCTTTCCTTAGCCAAGAAATATTCAAAAATTCTTGAGTAAGATAAACTTATATCTTTTTCTCAACAGTCTGCAACAGCAACAGTTTAGGCATGTTCATAAGAACATACCAGGGTTCTAGGTTGGTGGACCATCTGCTTCTACTTCAGGGACCAGGAGTACTAGACCAAAGATCATATGATGGACATGTGAAGAGCCACATTAACACCATGATTTCCCAGTTGAGAGGGCCAGAGCAGCTAGGTCAATCAGACACGCTGCAGTAGGAGATTTGGGCAAGGCCCATAGAATTCATGTAGTGGTGAATAACTGCCAAGTCGAGTACCAGTCTACTGTGCTCGAGATGTCAGGTACCATTGCTTACCATACCTTTAGTATTTTGATAGATCCATTTGCTAGAGAGCGATTTATTTCTGGTTTTGTGCTAAAGAGAATTAAGGTAAAGGAAGTCGAACGGGATGAGTTTAGCTACGTGGAAATGGATTCAGGAGCCAAGCAGAAGGTTGGAGGAAAGGTTACGGACTGTAGCCTTAAACTGGGATATTTTTTCATTAAGGCCAACCTCTACGTCACAACCTTAGGATCTTATGACGTCATTATCGATATGGACTGGTTGAAATCACATGAGGAGATACTCAATTGTAAGATGAAAAGGGTGAGTTTGATCAATGACAAGGGATAGGGACGAGTGATTGTAGGAAGAAACCAGGGATTTTCTCTAAGGTTCATCTCTTCCCTACAGCTACAAAAGAGCATGCGCAAGGGATGGAAGCTATATGTAATCCTTGCATTGAATGAAAAGGGCATGGTGGAAGGAATACAAAACCTTCTGGTAGTACGAGAGTTTGCAGACGTATTCCCAGAAGAGTTACTAGGGTTTATGCCCGAAAGGGAATTGGAATTTACCATCGACCTAAAACCTAGGACTAAACCGATAGCAAGAACACCTTATTGGATGTCGACCCCTGAGTTATAGGAATTGAAAATGAAACTGAAGGAGTTTTTGGACCTATGACTTATACGTCCAAGTGTATCGCCTTCGGGTGCACCTGTTATTTTCATATGGAAGAAGGATGGGTCATGGAGACTCTACATTGACTACCATCAATTGAACAAGGAAACGATCAAGAAAAAATATTTGTTGCCAATAATAGATGATTTTTTTGATCAAATGAAGGGCACAACAGTGTTTTTGAAGATCAAATTGAGATCAAGATATCACCAGTTATGGATCAAAGAGGAAGACATTCCTAAGACCGCATTCATGATGAGGTTTAGACATTATGAGTTTATCATTTTACAGTTTGGGCTGACAAATTCCCCAAAGGTATTCATGAGCTTGATGAATGGGGTGTGTCACGAATATTTGGACAAGTTTTTTCAACTATTCATTGACGATTTTTTGATATATTCTCAGACAATGGAAGAACATGACGAACATTTGTGCTTGGTACTATAGTGTTTACGAGAGAACAAATTATTTGGTAAATTGATGAAATACTCTTTTTACTAATCAAGGATTCATTATTTAGGGCATGGTATCTCTGACGAAGGTATCGATGTAGATCTAGTGAAGTTATACGTTATTATGAAATGGCCTATGCCAACGAACGTGCCCAAAGTATGCAACTTCATGGGTTTAGCAGGATATTATCGACGATTCATCGAAGGTTTTTCGAAGATAGAAAATACAATTATGAAATTGCAGAAGAAGAACAAGAAGTTTGTATGGACCAAAAAATGCGCGGAAGCATTTTGAAGGCTCAAGGAGCTATTGACGACAACGCCGATAATAAAATTACCTGACATGGATGAAGACTTCTATGTTCAGCAACTAAAGGTTGAACATAGACATCTGGCAGGATTACTACAACCACACCTATTTCGGAATTGAAATGGGAGGTCATTTCGATGGAATTCATTGTTGGATTGTCACTGACGGCAAGGAGGCACGACTCTATTTTTGTGGTAGTTGACACTCTGACAAAGAGTGCACATTTTATCCCTATGCATATGATGTATCAGGTGCTAGACATAGCTAGAATTTTTATCAGTGAGATAGTGAGATTCCATGGCATGCCTAAGAGGATTATATATGATCGAGGATCAGTGTTTATAGGACAATTTTGGACTAGTTTCCAAGAGGCCTTGGGAACCCAACTTAATTTTAGTACCGCGTATCATCCGAAGAAAGATGGGTAGACAGAAAGAATGAACCAAATCTTGGAAGATATGTTGCGTATGTACGTGATTGACCAACAGAAGTGTTGGGAGGAGTTCTTGCCACTGGTAGAGTTTGCATATAACAACAACTATCAAAGCACCATTAGAATGGTGCCATTTGAGTTTCTTTACGAGAGACCGTGTCAGATGCCTTTGAGTTGGGATCGACTGGAGGATAGGGTCTTAGGGGGACCCAAAGAAATCCAATAAATGGAAGAACAAATGAAAATGATAAGACAAAGGATCAAGGAAGTGCAGGATCGACAGAAGAGTTATGTCGATGCGCATCACATTGACCGTAGTTATGAAGTTGGCGATTGAGTCTTCTTGYGGGTGAAACCACACAAKATTTCTATCAAGTTTGGAAGGGGTGTTAAACTCTCTCCTAGGTTCATGGGACCTTTCAAGGTTGTGGAAAATAAAGGGCCCATGGCCTACTAACTATCCTTGCCTAATTCTTTGAGGCGTATGCACGATGTTTTTCATGTATTTTTTTTGATACATTATGTTAGTGACCCTACACATGTGATTTACATGAGTTCCTTGTATGTTTCAGATGAGGGTGCACTCACGACAGAGCCAATATGAATTCTAGACCATCACATTCGACAGCTACGGTGTYGAACAGTTGATCAAGTCAAGGTCCAATGCGACAATTATAGTCCACACTCTGCTACCCGAAAGGACTCATATGATATGTCCCAACAGTTTCCATTTTTGTTTGATAGCTATACATTAGATATTGTTAGCTACTTTATTTCTTCACTTATATACTGTGAAACTTTGGGACGAAGTTTAAAACAAGAGGGGGTGTATGTAACATCCCACTCTTACGCGCACATGATATGAATTATTATTTGAGGACACTTGCGTGAAAGTGATCTGATTTAGTATATGGTTGTATGTTTCACTTATGGATTCCGATTATGATTCTTATGGATTATGATGTTATGTTATTTGATTATCTATGTATAGATAGGTGTTATTGATGGGTTTCTCTTGAGTGTACAGGACACTTGACTGATTGAGGATGTTGATGGAATTCCTTGGAATCTGGATCGAGTCAAGGAGTGGACTGTATATGGCTGGGTATTTATATTTTTTCATTATGACATATGAGCAAGTATATGATGATGTTGTTATGGATCATTGAAAGCATTTTGTGGTGGATGCAGGCTAACTATTTCTTGTTAATCAAACTCACATAAGGAGTAAAGGGGCTATGCACAACAACCAGAGATATTGAGGGAGAAGTGTAGCAGCAACCCTACCACAACCTACTAACACTCCCGCCTTGGCTCAAATTATAGGTTAACAATTACCTAGTTCGAGAGATCCACGATGTCATGAGGGATGACTGAGGCAATCGCTCACGAAGATTCTAAGGGTAGCTCAATAAGGAAGGGTCCTTATTCCTTAGAGGCACTTAGTCTCCCACAAGGTCAGCTAATGGATTATTAACTCCAAGGGTTGGACATCTACCAAAATAAGTCAAAGGCGAGTGGCACCCTTGGAGCACATAGTGTGTCTTGAAGCGCACGTCACATAATTAAAACATGAATAAAAACGAGTGGCACCCTTGGAGAATGTAGTGCATCTTGAACGACATGTCATGAGTTTAATAAAGATGATTTGATGAACATAGGTGCCTAGAAAAAAAAATTGTTTTGACGTGGTCAGCCTTAAAAAAATTATTAAATGAGATTTTTTGTAATTGTAAAATCCCCTTAAAAATTGTAAGCCCAGTTAAAAATTAAGACTAAGTCTAAATAGGGTAAGAAGACAAAAAGGTGGGGAATAAATAATAAATTAATAAAAGGGGGGGGAATGAAGAAAAATCAAGTTAATAATTTAAAGGAGAAATAATTTATCTAAGAATTAATTACTATTATGTGCAATACATGTTAATTTGGAACTTAGACAAAAAGGAAAATGAATGAAAAAGGGAATATGRAAACATAGAAAGGAATCTAGTCTAGTCTAATTAAAGAACTTTCCTAAATAAAACACAACTAAGTTTTAGAAATGTGTCAGTCATTAAAAGAAATTTGAGGGAATAAAGGGACCACAAGGAGCACTTTTTGGATGGGTGGGGGAAATTGGCATTTAATTTAATTAAATAAATGTATTTCTGGTGAAACTAAGGGGTCGGGTGATAAGTGCATGGGGGAGAGTATTTCCTAATTAAATTTTAATAAAACGAATTAAACATGAAATGGAAAGTGGTCACTAAGAAGAACTCTATAAAATTAATGACAGAGAGGAGAAATGGATCATGACTAGTATGTGTAAGGTTATGCTGTCGGAATTTATTTGACTAATTTTTCTTTTGGGAGTTGGGATACCCAACTCAAATAGGGAGTGGTAGCTCGACCTTGCGAGGCAAGCTGAGAGCTATCTTTTCTTTGGGTTGTGTGTGTGGCCCCTTTGCGGCTCAGGGGACTCAGGGGGAAGAAGAGTAACCCTAGCATTGGTTGGGAGGTACCAGTGAGGTCTCAATGATTAGAAAGCAGGACCTAGGAGGATCGTTAGCTGCTGAAGAACATCAACAAGTCCATCCGTCGGTTACGGTACACATGTTCAAAATTTGCATTGGTAAAATTAGTTAAAATTTTTGTATATGGATTTATATGTTGATAAATTTGTAACGGATTTCTGGAACTGGTTGTGTGTTGTGGAATGGTATTTTTATTTGTGATTCATTTAAAATGATATTGGATTATATGTGCAGTTTTGTTGCCATATCTGTAAATATAGAGGAACATTGATATCAAAATTCTTAGATTGTTGTCGGTTGTGTACTGTGGAACGGAAAACCTCTAATTGTCTACCTTTCCAAACTTTTGATTTTATGGAGTATGTTTCGTCATCCCCTTGCCATCTCTGGGGTCTCATTGAGATTTCTCTGTTATTATTTTGTAACCAGATAGTTTCCTTATCCTACCTTCATATAGATCTGTGGATATATTCTCTTAACCTTCCAAGGACTTTCACTATATTAAACTCTGATCATGCCACATTTAACATAGATATTTTGGGGACTTGATCAACGATGGTCTTAGTATTCTCATTCTCTATGTTGTCTCCACGATTTGTGCTTTTCCTTTGTGTTTCACCTAGCCTTTAGTTCTTAGTTATCCAATCCAAAAACAATTTACCCTTATGTTTACTTTTACCCATCCTTTAGCTCTTATTTTTCCAGCAAAACGATTTACTCCTGCATTTTTAACACAACTTTTATTTCTTGAATCGCCCAACAAAAAGAAAAATGATTTACCCTTATCACTCAACCTTAACATATTTAACTTATGTGTCTTGGGATCTTTTAACATTTTTCCTTCCCCCCCTTACCCATCGATTGGTTGCATCATGTCTTCCCATCTTATTCTTTGGGCATGGAACTACCTTCATTGCTTTGCATTTACCATTTTTTTTTATCAGTAAGAATTTTGTTGGGAATGCCCAACGATCTCACTGCTTGGGCAACAATACCACCTTTTTAGCTCGACATTATTGGTTATTTCTCAAAAATAATTTCGTTTTTCATTTCCCTGATTATTTCCACCCCTCTGATACATCTCTGTCATTGTGTCGCACTTGAGTTTAGAACTCATGGACCCCCACTCCTGGTGTGTTGTTGGATATAACTTAGGGCCATCCTAGCACCCACCTTCCACCCTTCTTGGTTCATTCATGGGATTCTTGGAGTTCCCTCTCCCTACTCGCTTAGTCTGGAGACAATTCGTGCAATCCGAAGATAATCCCATGATCATCTATATTCTTTTCTTTTTTTTTCGGTATCTGGCGGAATAGACAACTGAGTCGGTCTCATACTCGCGTGACACAGGGTCAATTCTGACTGCTACCACTATAACCTCCAGGTGCCATACGCATTCCCCTTCCGCAAGCACAAGTAAGTCGGGGGGGATTTAAACTTGGAACCTCATCGAACATAAAACTTCATATCATGACACATGCCAATTGAGTTGCCCCCCGGGGGCTATATTCTGGAATGAATTTTAATAGAGGCCATTTACTTGAAATTTTTATGGGAGATTGTTTTGAAATAGTGGTAACTGTTTTTAAAAATTTTGTTTTGAAATAGTGGTAACTGTTTTTAAAAATTTCAAGCATGACAAATCTATCTCCAACTCAACATCCACTTCACCTTTATTTTTGGAGAAAACTATCGTCTCTTCCTCCTCTCTAGTTTTATGAATCTTGCCATCTTGATTCAATCCATGTTTGTTAGTTTTTGGTTCACCAATGCAAATTGAGATTGCATTTAATGTTTTTATTTTATTTAATTTTAGATTCATTGACCACATTCAGACCTGCCCTTCTCATTAGTTTAATGTTGAGGTCCACGATGGACATTTTGCTGGAAAAGAAATAAAACTGTCTATAAAAACTTTGACCAGTGGCTTAGCAAAACCTTCCTGTAAATTATAGTCGAGAAAGCATGATAAATTGGTATGTGCACACGTTTTGGACTTTATCTCGAATGACCTCATTGGTTCTTATGGCTGGATGTAACTCTGGTCTCCAAGTCAATGTGATAATTTAGGTACAAATCTGTGCTTCAGTGGACATGGATAGCATACAGACATATTTTATTATTGAATTTTTTTTGGGCAGCAACATTGAATGAATCGATCTATGAATCCATATTGAATGGTTGTTTCTTATAATTTTTGCACCAACTTGAATGAATATAGTTATAAATTAACAGAAATCATGCATCATCATGGGAGTGATTTTTAGGGTCTGATGTTGTGGTGAACATATACATATGTTGCAATGCACACCACATAAGATGAATAGTAAGTTATACATATGTTGTAATGCACTCAAAATAAAAATCTGCATTCTCTCTTAATAAATATAATAAGAACCTTCTCTTATGTCTTTGTTGATGGATTTAGTAAATAGATTATCTTGCGCCATTGAATTAATGTGGAGTGTGATTAATTATTTTCTTAGATTACTTGCGCCTTGATTGTAATTTGATGTCTGACTAGTTAAGTAGTTAGACTCCCTTGCGCCATGGAATACGAGTTGAATTTGACGTTGTCTACACTACGCCTTGAATTATTGATGATTAGGAATGGTGAATTTTCTACTGCATCCTAAATTAATAAAAAATTATTACTTGCACCATTAATTTGTTAATGTGTGATATATTATCAACTAGATTCTTATTGCATTGTTGATTACTACTGATGCATGACTAAATTAGAATTTGGTGAATTTTAGCGCCTTTAAAAATTGTTGATGTGTCATCAATTTATTAATTGCATTATCTTATGTCTTGCGAGACAAGACGATATTTCGTGTGTTTTGATTTGTTGATGTGTAAATGATGTATTAATTGAATAGAAATCTCACGCTCCATCTTTAATTGTAGTTTAGGATGGATGGATTGATTATTTGAATAATTGTTGATGTTGTTGATTTACCTATTTGCTTGGATTGATTGTGTTAGTGGGAGGTAGACACCTCTGTGTTCCTTAGAACAGTCGCCAACCCTGAGACCTTAAATGGTTAAAATCAATTGGAACCTGGGCTTGAGAATTTCTTATGTGTCCTGGAGGTCCTAACCTTGCAGGGTAGGTTGGGCGGGTAGAATCTTATGTGATTCTTGTGATTATCTTTATGATCCTTATGATTCGTTATGCTATCTCATGCTATCCTGGTTTTATCTGATGATTGTCCTTATGAGATGAGTTGAGATTTATGATTCATATTGTTTATGTGTCATCATTTATTTGTATGAATGCAATGATTATGGGATGCTATTTATTTGCATTAATGTGTCGATATGTGTATCGTTATTCATGGAAATAATGTGTCGGATTTATTCCATGAATGATTGTTGTTGTGTTATTATTGTCTCATTAATATATTGGATGATGTGTCAACGATGTTGTTATTAATTGTGATGTATATTTCCTAATACAAAAAAAACAAAATTCATGTTGTATGTCACTTTTGATGTCGTAACGGCGGGGTCATTACAATGAGACAAAGTATGAATCATAGTAGAGCTTCTCTTAGAACACTCCAAGATCCAAGAAATGGTGAACAATTTCTAGAGTTGAACAATTCTTGAAGGAAACTAGGATAGCATGAGAGCTACACATATTTGGCGAATGAGGCAACAACAAAAGTTTGGATTTATAAAAAATGGATTGAGTTAAATGAGAGAGCTTCTCTCACTCTAAAACTCTATTTTATTTGTAGAGTAGAATGCATTCTTTTGAAGTATCAATTATGGTTTTATGTGTATAAACAAATTCTTATTGCATTGGGTGAGAAAATCACATCTAATGATCTATTTTGTAAATGGAAATAAGTCCATTGTGTATATTAGCTATGTTGTGTAATTCCATGCTATGCAAAGGAATTGGAATGGATAACTCCTTAAACTCATATCTTGTTTTTTTGTTTATATTTATCTAGATTGAGAAAGTTCCTATGTGTAAATAAGGTGTAGGAATGTTGTTGAAATGCATAGGAGTATAGCAGATGGAATTTGTATGCACTAGTGGACATATTGAGGGATAGTGTGTGGTATAATACAAGGGTAATATCAAGATATAGTGGGGGGATGTTGTGAGCTCCCATGAGACAAAAACTAGACAAGTAACATTAGATATGTCAATGGAAACCATACAAGTATAAAATTGGTCATGCCAGTATAACATGTATGTTGAAGGGAATTTATGTAATTCCTTCAATCAACTTTGATATCTTGAATTTTATGTTTATGATGACATTTGAATGCATATATGTGATCGATGCCAAGGTAGGGGTATGGTAAGGAAATAAACCTTGAATATGTGAATATTGTTGGAATCTTTAATGCATTCTTATAACAAAATGTCATGTCAAGTTGGTTAAGGGATGGAACGATTTCATAAGGGATTGTTGAGAAATGAAAGGAGAGGCATTCTAGTACTCTTGAGGTATTTTTGAGCGATGAAAGGAGTGGTATCAATAAATAAATACATATTTAATTTTAACGACACCTCATATTACAATATATACATACATAGTGAGAGGGGTAGGGAGGAACCCTGCAAGTTCAAAAACTAACTAATAATGAATTCTAAAATACAAATCTTGTGTAAGATATGGTGTAATAATTCACATATAGTAAATGATATTGCAATTTTGTATTTAATATGTGAATAGTTTAGAGTGGTTGAATTAATGGTGTTCCATAGTTCTAAGATAATTTCATGCATTGTTGTGAATGTTGCAATGAAATACTATATGTGTGAATACTCACAATTGTTTGGTTGAATGAAATATCTTTCAGGGAGAATATGATTGTAGGTATAAATGTACTAGATATGGAAATGAGTGTAATACCATAGTAAAAATTGGTTGTTATTGCAAGATCCAAACATTATAAGAAGAATTTCATATTTGTGAAATCTAGTTTTTATATGAAACAAATTCAAATTTCTTATTGAAATATTTATGATCACATTTCATGGTAATTATGTGTATGATACAAGTGAAATGCTGGATCTATCTAATAAGGATGGATAATAGTTGTTGTAAGCTAGGAATAATGGAGAAGATGTTATTGTGATAACACTGGAACACTATGAAATTCCATGATCACCTTAAGCTATGGTATATTAGAGGTTACCAGTGGGATGCCCTAGCAGTAAGACTCAATAGTCTACACTCTTATTACATGTGAAAGCCTCAGAAAATTATGGATCACCTTAGGTACTGTATAGAAGAGAAGGGGATTCCTAAGCATGAAAGGGTGAGTAATGAAAGGACGAGGTGATTTAAATGAATCTATTACGAGACATTCATGTTATATGTTAGTTGGGATAGATAAGAAAAAATATATTTTGGGTGTGGTAGAGAAGATAATGAGTTGATTCTCACATATGGTAGCCTTGTGGAGAAAATATATATTCATACAGATAAGTATTAATATAAATTTGTTTTTTTATCATGTGTTAGGAATATATATAGTTTAGTTATACTTTGTATTTTCATGGATGGGATCATTCTTGCATAAAATGGCTATGGCATGCATGTTTTCATTTAATGGTTTTTATAGGTATATGATAGAATGAAAAGGCCTTGGAGGTATTCCAATGTAGTGAAAGGAATTATTGAAGCATTATGTCCAAAATAACCAATAAGTAAAATTTGTAAATGAATATGGTAGTGTTGAAAATGCAATTGAAGAAAGGATACAAAGTCTCATGGTTGGAAATAATGAACACAAAGGATTGTGTTATTCCAATGCGCAGGGGAATGTATTATCTTGGATTTCCCCAATGAATTATAATATGTTAATCCATATTATTCAAATGATGAGGATATGCAATGTGTCTCCAGTTATGTGAGATGCTTTAAATGACCCCGTGTGTAAATAATGAAATTACACTTTAAATGTCCCTAGTGAAAAATTTAAGGTGAAGGACTAACTATGAAATGTGTTGAACGCCATGGTGGGATAAGATTATGGTGTGGTTATTATATTCTTCATGGTATACTTTTGTGTATGTAAAATCATGAATTAAAATGAAACATATAAGATTATGAAATCCACCAAAAATGTTGCTTCAGAAAGCAATAAGGAGACCATGATCTAAATAGAGGGCAAGAGGAAAGGGGGTCCAACAGGGTGACAAATAATCTTAAGCTACTTAAGTATCCTAACTTTTACTTTTTTCCTTATAAAACATATTTCAATAAATTTGGAAAAATATATATTATAAGAACTTCATTAACATTGAGTTTTTTTGTATTTTTTGTAAATCCTTAGTTTATTTCATTAAATTCGAAAAAAAAATAATACAAGGAACTATTTACTCCATGAGAATAATTTTTATCACTCCAATTAAATATTTAATATTCGACTATTCAAAAGGAAATATCATTTTAGTTAGAACTAGATAAGTAGGTCATAAAACATGATAAATATATGAAAGTCTATAATCTGCCAAATCTTAAGAATGGTGATACACTGAGATATATTATATAAGGATAATTCAATAACGTTGCACACATAATTGCATGCAATACTACAGGAGGTTCTCTAGGTTCTCTATCTATGTTTGGGGTGATCAAAGTAACAAGAATATTTATGTTATAAAATATCATTATGATGCAGGAGCAACTCAAGCAAGCCAGCGCGGAGACAACGGACAGCTGGACAAGCGCCCAACACAAATTTTGAAATCACCTTGAAGTTATTGTGCAATCTTAAATGAAGCCATTAAGAAGAACTGCACTTGTATAATGTAACCGGACCTTGAGCGATTTTCTCTCGTCCTTAGTAGGTAGAAGGCATTTATAGTAGTTAATGCAAGTAGATAGAATTGAATGTTAGATTAGATAGTTTTAGAGCGCAAGAGGGAAATGGGATATAGAAACCCTCCTTGTGTATTGTAACATTATTATGAAAGAATGATTATGAGCATAGAAGAGAAGCAGAGAGAGCTATGTAGAAGACTCCATGTACAAAAGTTCTGAATTAGTACAAGAAAGTTGTGATTCAGACTCATGGTGTTCATATATTCTCTGTGTATGCATCTTTGAATGTTATGCTCATGAATGTTTTTACTCTTTTTGTCATGCAATTGCTTTTATTCTATGTATGAATGATTTCTTGTTGAATGTTTGAAATATGAGAGGAAAGGGAAAAGGAATGAGTTTCAATTGTTTCTCTATCTG
>SNQJ01S0223061.1:0-14896 GCA_010110895.2 Picea sitchensis
ATAGGTCTCAAATAATGGTGAAAAAAATTCCAGATTTTTTTTTTTTTTACAGCTGCGGGGTTATACTTTGGTCTGAAGAATGCTGCAGTGCTGAAATCCCCAAATTCTGAACCAGAGAGTATTTACTTAGAAACCCGAACACATATGCATGGAAATAGATCTCGTCAGTTTAATTTGTGTATGTTTATGTTTATGTTCCCCAAGGGTTAGGTATTCAAGGGTTCTACAGACAAGGGTTTGCCCTGTGCTATAGCTCTCTAATATATGTGCGGGGTCCAATAGTAGTACTGGCCCAATATATCAGGGCACTAACTAAAGAGGATAGACCGTACCCTTAGCCGTACTACCTGACTACCCAGGTACTAGAGAGTATCTTCCCGAGTGTTGTTCTCGGTGACACTATAGTAGTCCGGCGACCAATAGGTTTATCTAAAGAGGGCTTCAGGAAATCTAGGCTGATCCGTACAAAGGTGATGTCTGATGTGCTACCACTCGAAGGGGTATCAACAGGGGTTACAAGGGTGGCCAACAGATGTGTGCTTAAGAACCACTTGTATTTCCTGCGTGTATGAGTCCCTCAACCGCGGGTTTATGCGCGTAATGACAAATCTCTGTGGCTTAAAGACGCTGAAATACGTCTCTACCCTAGAAAAAAAATACCCACAATTTCTGCCAAGGAAAGTGCTCTGATACCACTTGCAAGATACCAGATATATAAAATATGCAGAACATAAATAAATGCTAGAAATGGCAGAATAACAATAAAATATCCAGCATAATCTTCACAATACACAGAAATGATATACGAAATAGAAATAGAAATAGAACTTTGATTCAGAAAGCAATGTTCACAGGCCTCTTCGAGGGGGCAACCTCCAGTCGAGAAAAACTCTGTTACAATAATCTCCAAGCTAGGGTTCTGATACCATCGACCCTTATTTATACTAAATATGTCTATTAAGAGAAACATCTAGAGGAAGATCCTTCTAGAACTGAAAGCTTCTATTAGGTCTTCTTACATCCGCCTTATTCTATTTTATTGAAAGGCCTTATTATACTGACCTTTATTAAATCTGAATACATTGATCTACCTATGTGCAGGTTAGGACCTTAACAAAGGGAACATCCAAGTATCTAAACAAGGCTAATAAATCATAACCATCCTAAAAAATGCAAAATGCATAAAACAAGAAACTTGTCAAAAACTGATATTGGTTAAGGAGGTTCAACTTATTCATTTTTTAACTCTAGATCTTCTCCTAGTAGCAACCTTATCCAACATGTCCATATTTCTCTTGGCCAAATCTTCTTGAAAAGGCTATAGTTCTACCTTTATCTTTCTGATCTAAGCTTGATAAGATCTCTTTTATCTGTAGAGATTCATGGGATCTCTGTGGAGGGGAAAGAATCTTTAGCCAATAAATTTTCCTTGTTAATGGACCTACGATGAATATCCAATACTTAAATTTCCTTCTGACACTCAAGTCTTCCTTGTTCATCCTATCAACTTCAAATTTTTCTTCCTTGAGTTGTCTTTTGAGCCTCTTGAAAGTAGGATTGCTTTCTTCTTGGGGAGTAGTGATATAAAAAATTTCAATGGGTTGCTCAACCAATTTGGATTTACCTTTTCTCTAGGCTGAAGTTTTTACTACATCACTTTTGACAGGAACATGTTGCTTGGTTTTTCCCCTAGTAAATGTCCTCCTCATATTAATCTTGTCTGCAACAATAGGTGAAGGGAATATAATCTTTCTTCCTCTCAGGACTATGTATTTTCTTGAAGGAAATTCCATAGGAATGGGCTCTTCCATGGGTGAAACTTCCCTATGTGAATGTTGTGAAGGACCTCGTACCTTTGTTTCATTTGTATTAATCATAGAAGCACCTATTTTCTTCTTGCTAACCTATGAACACACAGTCTTATCCACAAGAGTAGGGATTTGTATCTTAGACTGTGTGGTGGGGAAAACATTCAGCTGAAAGTGTAATGCAGTGAGGAATTTTTCCCAATCAATATTTGTCTTTCTCAACTCTTCTATGACCAACATTTTAATAAGGATAGAGTGACATACACTTGTGTCTACTTGTTTGTATTTTTCTTGAACTCTATAAAACATATTACCAATGATTCTAAAGAGGTAAAAAGGGAGATCCAATGTTTCTTTCCTTGCGAAGTGTAATAGAAACCTGATCCGATATTGATAAACCATGTTAAATATTCCCTCACAGGAAGAATACCTTGGAATAACCTTCAACATTTTATCAAAACCTTCAAGAATATGGTTTCTAGGGACCCCTTTGGACAAGTTGTCCTCTTTATACTCTGGTTTAAGAAATTCCTTAGAGAAAACAACATTTAATTTCATAGCCTTGAACTATTTTTCTCCAATGTTGGGTATCTATGTTGCAATTGAGATGGATAGATCTGAAACTTCAAATTATAACATTCCCACCTTTGTTTTGGTCCCATTTAAATTGAGTGTGAATTCCCTGGCTACCTCTAGATGCCCCCTCAACATTTTTTGATAGAAATTGATGCAGCCTAATCTCTGAAAGGTCTCTCTGATCAAATATTAAGAATCAAGAAATTGCATGTCATATGGCTATGTTCTTACTATTTGACCTCTCTTATGAGTCTTCTTATGTTGTGGGTTGTCCATAAATATTGTTTGAAGACAACCTTTTTGTAATATTTAAAGACTGGTGGTCCTTAGTTTGATGTTGGTGTATTTGAAATTGCATAAGGGTGTCTGCAAGTAGTCCGACCTTTTACACTCTCCTTCAGCCATTTTGCAGTGTGATTTCACAACACTTGTCTGTAGCATCAAGTTCGTAGCTCCAGTTCATAGTGCCTAACTCAAAAAAAAAATTCACACTCGAAGGAAATTGTTAGAAACGTTTATGACATAATCCCTGAGAATTTGTTTGAAATACAAGCTCTAAAACAATGATATCTTCTTTCACACAATCCTTAAATGCAATTATGGAAATGAATGCATGGAGTAATTTGAGTACATTGCAAACTATACTACTGAGTTGGTAAGGCATAGATCAAATTGGATTTGACAACTAAACAGATAGAAGGTGACAAATGAGGATCTTGTGTACAACATGGTGTGATGTGTCAACATGATGATGAAGAGTTCAAAAATGTGACTCATGAGGGTTTATTTAATTTTCAATGATAAGAAAGACGTAATCTAAGGATTCTAGATCAAGGCCAAACTAATTTTAGCTTACTTAAATCAAAATTTGAATTATGACTATAGTAAGAAGACATAGAAAACCTATAATTTAAAAAAACCTATGACTCAAAAACAAAACTGAAATGATTTTTGACCCTTACAATTCTATGTGATAACAGGAGGAAGGATATCGGGGACAAGGGCAATTGAATGATAATGAACACCATGGGAAGGGGGAATTCCTTGGTGAGTGGACAAAATAACTTGATGTTTGAAGAGGATGTATTGGACGCCAGGTTGCACAAAGGGTGTCTCAGTGGCTTGAATGGAATGCAATTGTGAAATAATGCTGGAATGACCCTTTCATAGGAGATTCCATGCGATGGGAACACATTATCTCAGGGGAGCATGTTGTGATGCCTTAGAACTTATACTATTGTCCCTATTAGTTTAATTTCATGGTCAATTCATTAAAATACATGAGGATGGGGCCCAAATTCGTTAACCACTATGCACCAAGAACAATGTCACAAACACCCATGTCGATAAAAAACATATGATATTTCATGTTGTACTGACCAATTTGGAGACAAAAAAATTCACAATTCCCCCGACATTTCATGGAATCTCCATTGGAAATCATGATTTGAAATTTGTTGACCACATGGATATAACAATTAGTTTCTTTGGAGATGCGAGGATGACAAAAATTATGGGTGTTTACACTATCAATGAGGATGATGAAATTTTGATTCTTAACTTAAAATATTAGATTGAGAGTTTGGCGAGAAGAGAGGATAGTGAGAGAATTTAGTAAAATGAGTGGTTCGACTTTTGGGGGTCTGAGGGTGTAGTAATATTAGTTGGAACATGTTACTTAGACATAGGGGGAGCCTAGACCATTTCTTCATAAACATCCTCAACGATGGCCAGAAAAATATTTTGTTCCTTACACTTGTGCCCAGAAAAATATTTTTCATCACAATTATAACTAAGGCCCTTGAGTTGGCGTTCATCCATTTATGCCTGGGTCAATTTTTGTATCTCAATGGAGTGGAAGGAGGAGCGGGAGTGAGTAGTTTCGGGCAGGAAATAAAGGAGGGTTTTTTGGTTTAAGAAGAGGCAACTTGTTGTGCTTCCTTATCTCATTTAGTAGCTTCCACCCAACTCTGGGGGAGATCCATGAGGATGTGGGCATGGATCTCATCCTTGAGGCTATTGAAAAATCATTCTCGAAAAAAAGAATAAGAAATTCTCTTTATGTAGAAATCATAAAGTAGTTATAAAGTCTTCCACTGTGCCATATTGTTTCAACTTAGTCAAATGGCCTAAATGGTGGGTGTCAGTGTCAAAGTGTTCATAAATATCTGCAACAAATTGTGTCCAAGATACCTGCCATTGGCATGAATTTTTACTCCATTTCAACCATTTCCATCTTTCCTGATCTAGATGGAGAACACCATACCAGAGTTTGGCCAACTCATCAATAATGTCATACAAAGAGAAATAATGAGTTACCTAGTGAGTGGGATCTGAGCCATCAAATTTGTTCACATCCACTCTAGGAAGGCATAGGTCATGCTGAAAATGATGGGACTAGAATTTCTAAGAATTGGAGGAAGTCTAACCTTCAGGGTGAAAAGGTTTCTCGGATGAGGTAGGGTATCGAGTAATATTCAGCATGGAGTAGAGCTGGGAAGAGAAATATTCGAGAAGGATTTCCATTTGGGTAGAGAGGTCCTGTTTCAGGGTTTCTGTGTTGGCATATATGGTGGAATGCATCTTGGCATTGATGGTGGTAATATTGACATTGATTTTCCACACTTCCTTTTGGGTCATCGCGAAATCATATGACAAGGTATTGAGGCATGAGTCAAGGTCATGGCTATAGGTGTGGGCCATTATGAAAGGAAGTATAAGAAAGGGGAAAGTGGAACCACACAAAAAATGGGTTATGGGTGAAGGGTATCATGATGATCAGGGAAAGGAGGTGAATCCAATGAAGTAGGTCCCAAACAAGGGGGTTGAAAGGGGTTGAGGACCATAGAGAAAAAAAAAGTTGAAAAATTATAGGTATTCCTGTGATCATAATGAAAAGAGGATTCCAATGGGATAAGTCTCAAATAAGGGTGTGGGAAGGCCCCATACTTTTTTTATATCTCATGCAGAGTTATACTCTGATATGAATAATACTCCAGTATCAAAATGCCCAAAATCTTAACATGAAGAAATATGTAGTAATTTCACAACCTGAATGTAGGAGGGAAGGTTGCACGACAATAAATATTTTATGTTCCTTTTTTGTTTTTTTTTCTATCCCGAGGGTAAGGGTGTTCAGAATTTCTATGGACAAGGGTTTTCCATGTTCTATATCTCTCTGATA
Source organism: Picea sitchensis (assembly GCA_010110895.2). NCBI lineage: Eukaryota > Viridiplantae > Streptophyta > Pinopsida > Pinales > Pinaceae > Picea > Picea sitchensis. Next base: position 5,569 of record SNQJ01S0223061.1, read on the forward strand.
TATAGGTGGGGTCCAATGGTACCAATCAGCCTGATAGATTCTACCCTTAGTCATATTATTCGATTACCCATGTACCAGAGAGTATATTCCCAAGTGTTGTTCTTGATGGAACTATAGAATTAAGGTGGTCAATCAATTGATCTATAGAGGGTTTTAGGATACCTAGGATAGTCTGTATACATTTGTTGTCTGATGTGATACCACTCAAAGGGGTACCAACATGGGTTACAAGGGTGTCCAATAATATGAGCTTAAGTACCTCTTGTATTTCCTACATGTATTCTTCCCAAAACAAGTATTTATGTGTTGGTTTTTTGTTATATTTTTTGTTTGGAGAAAACATTTTCCTCAGTTTTAGTGTCCATGTTTGGGTGTTCCTCGGTTTTCATGTACATTTATGGGAGGTTTTTTAGTAGATGTTTTTTCACCGATGGTTTTCTATTTCTGGTTAAGGAATTAGGGTTGTTGATGAATAAATGTCATTGTATTAGGGTTTTGTATGTTTTTGGCTCCTATATGTATATTGTATTATAAACTATGTATGTTATGAATAAATATATAATATGTTGGTTTTTCGATTTGGGTTTCCAGGGAAAATTCTATGTGTAATGTGTGCATTTTCCATTATATATTCTATGTTCTTTTATTGAAAATAGGTTTGTAGTAAAATATTGTACAAGTTTAAAATCTACATTATGTGTTGAATGAGAGATCTCTATATTTTTAAGATGTCAGAATATGTCTCCACCTAGTTTTTTTTTTTAACCCACAATTACTTCCAAGGAAAGTCCTTTGATTGCACTTGTTAGGTACCATATCTATTATAATAAAAAAACAAATACTGCAGATAATTACAGTGGAACAAAAAAATATATGAAACCACCACACCAATATTGATCTAGATGGATGTCGGTGGCCTCCCACCTATTCCAACTGGCTCATTTTGGAAGTTTTCCAGTTTGGCATTTTTTTCCCTAGTTTTCGAGTCCCTGACTTGTGGAGCTGTTTTGAGGCCCTAAACAATGTTTTTTAGGGCTAACCATAGTAAAATGTGTAGTCCTTAGATAGACCTTTCCCGATCCGAATTTTATGAGTAGGACGAAGTGGATGAAGATTATTATTATAATTTAATACAAAAGCATATAACAGGTATGTGATAAAACAACAAAGATATAGTAAAACTGGTTTCTATTAACTCGGGAACTAAGTTGAAACTGTAAAATGCAGTGGAAAACAAGCTTGCTGGAATGGTGCCAGCTTACCTCTGAGAAGAGATGAGATAGTTTCACTCATTCAAAAGAAACTAAGTACAATGAGGCTTTGAAGGAATTTTTATAGTAAATATGAATTCCAAAACCCTATACATCCAAAAACCTAACCTTGGGATATGAGGCACCAAAAGTCATGTGGGCCCCGTTGGGGTAAGTTAGTACATTAACTTCCCAGGGTTGTAACTTCTGCATACCATCTTCGTTTAGGGCACACAATAGTTTGTTGGAAAGGTATTGACGAGGAGATTCATTAGGAGTCTCAATAAGAGCCTTAAGCTATCAATGAGATGCATGATCGTGAAAAAATGTCGTTTAGGCCCTCAAATTGGCCCTTGAAGTTAAAAACTACTAAAAATAGTAAATTTCAAAAATTGGTAGAAAATTGTTTTGTGCCAGTTGGAGAATGTGGGTGGCCACTGATATCCACTTGGATAAATCCTCCCTCCTTAGGAATCAATGGTATCCATTGCATTGAGTTCCCCCATCAGATGAGGAAATTTCTACTGAATTTAGCCCCTGATGAGCCACTTGCCTTGGTGCAAGAGCTGCCCTGCTTTGAAAATTCGATAAAGTTGGATCCTTTGATGGCAAGTCCCCTTGACCTGCGTGTCCACACTTTGATCCCTGGATTATTTTCCCATGAATTTAGGGTTGATTTCTGTTGGTTTCAATTATTCTGCTAGCTCTAAGGTGTCCAATAATGGTGGGAAATATGGTCGAAGGAGAGCCACGTTGAACACTGGGTGAATACCAAGGAACAAAGGAATGTTGAGCTCAAAAGAATTATCTCCCATAGCCTTGATGATGATGTAAGGACCATAACAAAGTGGACAAATCTTTCGATGGGGCCCTGTAAGGCATTATTTTTTCAAATGCAGCCAAACTTTGTCTCCCACCTGAAACATATGTGGCACCCAGTGTTGATCATGGCATTGTTTTTACTTGGCATTGGACTTCTGTAAAATATCTTGAACCTGTTGGTGGATGTGTTGGATCCACTCAATGAACCGAGTGGATTTATCAACTTCATCTGGAGGAGGCGACGAGTCAGTCGAGGTGGTTGCAAGGGGTAGTGCAACATCCATGGGACCAAATGGTTGGAATCCCAATCCCACCTAAAAGGGGTTGTGGTCAGTTGAGCTATGCAGAGCTCGGTTGTAGTTGTGTTAAACGTATGGGAGATTCTCGTCCTATGTGCGGGGGTGATTGGAATTGTACATGCACAGGATATGCATGATCATCCTATTGACAACATCAGGTTGACCATATGTCTGGGGATGGAAGTCCATGGATTTGGTGAGCTTGATGTCTAGTAGTGACCAAAGGCTCGACTAGAATGTGTTGAAGAACCAACTGTCCCAATCAGAGATGATGGTTTGTGGTATTCCAAAATGTACCCACACTTTCTCAAATAAGATATTGGCAGTGGCCTCCGTGGTGATTCTCTTCTTGTAGGGGGGATAGAAGTGACATTTTAGAAAAGTGATCAACAACCATGGAAAAAAAGTCATTCCCCCACTTGATGGTCAGAAGGACCGACATGTAATCCATTGAGATGATTCCCATGGCCTGTCAGGAGTAGGAAAAGGGGTGTACAAGCCTTGTTTCTTACTGGTGGTATTAGCAATATTGCAAGCGGTGTAGGACCTGATATATTTTTTGACATCCTACTGAAGTTTTGTCTTGTAGAAATGTTGTTGCAACACTGCCATTTTCTTTTCGACGATGAAGTGTTTTGTTACCCAACTGTAGTGGGATTCCCAAATCAACTTGACGCGCTTGATTGATGGAACACAAAGATGACCCATATGGCACAAAAATCCATCCTAAATATGAAAATTAGTGACAACTGAGTGTGTTCCCAAAATTTTATAAGTGTTGGTGAAATTAGGGCCTGTTTCATAGATCTCAGGCCACCTAGAGGTTTCGTGGCTTCAAGAGTCTAACATTGTGGTGAGTGCTGCGACTGGAGGTCGGTTGAGACAATCAACAAATCGATTGGTACTTCCTATTTTGTACTTGATGTTGAGGTTGAATTGTTGTAAGTATGCAGACCACATCTCATGACAATCATTTTGAAATTTTCCTTGGGTCTACATGACCTGCAAGGGATTATGATCAATGTGGATGAATGTATCTTTCCCAAGAATGTAATGCCTCCACTGTTGGCATGCTTGCAAAATGGAGTACATTTATTTTTCATAATTAGGGTACTTACAGAAGACATTTGATAGTGTCTCATTGTGATAGACCACGGGGTGGCTGTGCTGAGTGAGAACTACACCCACAACATAGTCTGAAGAATCTGTCCCAATCTCAAAGGGCTCTTGTAGGTCAGGTAATGAGATTACTGGTGCTGAGCATAAAGGTTTCTTCAAATCATCAAACACTTTTTGTTTACCCAGATCCCAAACAAATTTTTCCTTACCACCTCCTCTAGTTACTTGGCTGAGGGCCCATGCAATATGGGAGAACCCCAACACGAAACTATGATAAAAATTGGCCAGGCGTAGGAAGATTCGAAGCTTAGTGAGTGTGGTTTGTGCTGGCCAATCACGTATGACCTAGATTATGGTTGGATCCACATGTACACCATTCTGATCCACATTGTAACCGAGATATTAGACCCAGTCCATGATGAAGGATCATTTTTCCAAATTGTCATATAACTTGTGTTGTCGCAGGGTGTGCAGAACCTGTTGAATGTGATGCAATTGTTATTCCCATGTCTTGTTGTAGATGACTATGTCATCCATATACACCACTACAAAATTATTGGTGAAAGGTGACAGGCATCTTCCATCATCCTCATGAAAGACGTTGGAGCATTTTTCAAGCCAAATGGCATGACCAACCTTTCGAATAGACCTTCTTTCGACTTGAAGGCAATCTTCCATACATCTGTATACTCGATTGGGACTTCATGGTAGCCAAAGTTCAGATCAATATTGCTAAAGTATTTGGCCCCCTTGAGTTTATCAAGGAGATTGTCGATTCGGGGAATCGGGTACTGATTCTCGACTTTAATTTTATTTAGGGACTGATAATGAAAGATACCAGATATATAAAATATGCAGAACAGAAATGAAATGCTAGAAATGACAGAATAACAGTAAAATATCTAGCATAATCTTCATAATACACAGAAATGATATACGAAATAGCAACAGAAAAAACACTTTGATTCAGATAGCAATGTTCACAGGCCTCTTCGAGGGGGAAACCTCCAGTCGAGTAGTGCTCTGTTACAATAATCTCCAAGCTAGGGTTCACATACCCTCGCCCCTTATTTATACTAAATATGTCTATTAAGAGAATCATCTAGAGGAAGATCCTTCTAGAAGCGGAAGCTTCTAGTAGGTCTTCTTACATCCGCCTTATTCTATTTTATTGAAAGGTCTTATTAATATTGACCTTTATTACATCCGAATACATTGATCTACCTATGTGTGGGTTAGGACCTTAACATGTCCGCCCCCTTAAAAACAACCTTGTCCTCAAGGCTTGATATGTGGAAACTGCTGCAGAATGGTAGTTGGTTCCCAAGTGGCATCTGTTGGAGTCATATCTTTCCACTATACTAGCACTTCCTTGATGGTTCTCTGACATAGGCGACGCTCATGCTGGTCCAAAACTGCTTCTGGCTATAGCCAAATGGATCCTTCTTCAGCTAACTCTGGAAGGTTGGTTTGAATTTGGCACCTGGTTCCAATCACCTTCTTTAAGCATGAAACATGAAAAACAGGATGTAGCTTCGACTGACTAGGAAGAGCTAAATGATATGCGACTTGTCCCACATGCTTGAGAAATGTGTAAGGGCCATAAAATTTGGGTGCTAGCTTCTGACACTGCTCTGCCTTGAGGGAAGTTTGCTTATATGGTTCCAGTCTCAAAAACACCTGATCCCCTTTGGCAAATTGACGTTCAGAGCGACCTTGATCCGCTTGCTGCTTCATTCTATTCTGGGCCATGACCAAGTTCTCTTTAAGGGTACGAAGGATATCCTCTCGAAATGTAAGTGTTTGGTCAACCACCTGGACCTTCGAGGTACCCGGTAAGTATGAGATTCTATTCGGGCCATGACCAAAGCCCCTTTATGCACAAGGATATCCTCTCAAATGTAAGTGTTTGGTCAACCACTGACCTTCGAGGTACCCGTAAGCGAGAGAACCGACAGGCTTCTCGGCCCATACACTTCTTCAAAGGAGTCATGCGAGTGGTTGTGCGGTATGGTGTTGTACCACCATTCGTGAGGGGTAACCATTGGTTTCCATTGCGTTGTTTTTCGAGGCAAAGCACCTCGATATGTTTCCAAACACATGTTGACAACTCTCCGGCTTGACCATCCGTCTGGGGTGATAAGTTGAGCTGAGATGCAATTGGGTAACCTTTGTAGTTTGAACAAGCCTGCCAAAAAATTGCTTGTGACACGGCCCCGAATGTAAACAATAGAGTTGGGCATGCCATGAAGCTTGAAGACCTGATCCATGAAAGTTTGAGCCACCGTGGATGCAGTAAATGGGTGGTGAAGAGCATAAAATGAGCATACTTGGAAAGGCGACATCCACCACCACCATTATGATTGATTTATTCCCCGATTTGGGTAAGCTTTTAATAAAGTCCATAGAGATATCCTTCCAAATAAAGGTGGGGAATCGGCGGTTGGAGGGTGCCCGATTTGATTGCTTCGCTTTGTTGTTGCATTGACATATCTCACATTCAGCCACAAACTTACAGATTGCCATACCATCCCAAAAAAAGAACTTTTGACTCGGTCATATGTTTTGGTGAACTCCGAGTGCCCCACTGTGGGTGTAGCATGAAGCTCGAAGACCGTGGATTCGGAGTTGATTGTTTACTTAAATACAAGTGGCTCGTATCGGGGTTTTCTCCATCCTCGGAGCTTATACCCTCGGGAGTCCTGAGCCTTGTTCGCTAGCTTTCTCGACTTAGCGAACTTTGGGTCTTGAAGCTATCTCCTCGGTAACGCTGTTCAACGGCACAATGAAGGAAAGAGAAAAGGGATCCTTTGTCTTCATATTTCCGGGACAGTGCATCCGACACAACATTGTCTTTTCCCTTCTTGTAAAATGATCCATAATCATATCCAAAGAGTTTCTAGTGACCCATTTTTGTTTCTCCCGTGAGGAAATGCGTTGTTCCGTAAAGTACTTGAGGCTTTGATGTATCGGTCCTAATTTGGAATCGCTGTCTCAGAGATAAGTGATGCCATAATTCAACGATGCGTAGACCCATACAACATTTCTTTTTCATAAATTGGTTGCCCAGATTCTTTTCAGAAAATTGCTTGCTAGTGAAGGCCAAAGGTCGACCTCTTGCATCAGGACAAGCCAATACCTTTCCCCAGGTGTCGATTCCAACACAAATGTTCAGGAGTCGGGAAGGGCCGAACCCAGTGGTGTACATGGTCAGCTCTCTGCTTCAAAAAGATTGGAGTGCCTGTCGGGTCCAAGTGAAAGAGTTCTTTAGGAGAGCCATGAGAGAAGCCGCATCTTTCCATAGTTCATAATGAATTTGCGATAATACCCTCAGGAGGCCCAAAAATCCACGCGCACCTTTTGAGAGTCTTTGGGTGTGGGCTAATCTTGCATAGATTCAATCTTTTTCAGTCATTCTGATGCCATCCTTTCCCACCGATGACCCAAGTATTCTACTTTCGATGCACCAAAAGAACATTTGGACTGCTTCAGAAAAAGATGGTGCTGAGAAAGTAGACGGAGAACTTGATCCACATGGGGTAAGATGGTCGGTCCATGCCCTACATATAAGGAGGATATCATCAAAGAAAATCCAAGAAAAAATGATGGAGAAAAGGACGGAAGACATGGTTCATGAGGGTTCGAAGGTGGAGGGGGCGCTACACAAACCAAAGGGCATGACCAAAAACTCCCGGGTGAGTGGCCCCCCAAGGAGTGAGAAAGGCCGCCTTGGGAATGTAGGACTCTTTCATACGACCGGGTGGTAGCCCGAAATGAAGATCAAGTTTAGTAGCACTACGCCACTCAAATTATCAAGGAGGTCATCAATGACAAGAATGGGAATTTGTCTTGATGGTTAGTTTGTTGAGGCATGGAAGTCAGACACATTCTCAAAGAACCTTCTTCTTCGGCATCACATGACCCACCTGGAGAGGAGTTGGCCAATTAGACGGATACCCCACGCAAGGAGTTCGACCATTTTTTCAATTTCATTCTTTGTGCAAAGGGGTGGCAATAAGGACGTATATTGGGGGGAAGGCTCGGATGAGGGGAATGATGATCATGGACACCGTGGGAAGGAGGAGTCCTTGGGGAGTGGAAAGACTATTTGATGTCTAGAAAAGAGGGCTTGGAGATCTTGGGTCACGGGGGGATCCTGCGGGTTTGTATGATGTGGAGTTGGGCTATGACACCTAATGACCTTTGTTACCACGCGATGAACTGATGATTTCTGTGAGAACCCGCGGATGCCTCGAATTTATGTTTCAGGCCTCCTTGGTCAGGAAATTGCATGGATAAGCCTTGAAATCCATGCAGAATGGGGACCTGCTCTGTCATTCGACACCCAACACAATGCGTCGCAACCTCCCATGTCAATAGAAAACATATGGGATTTGAGGTTGTAGTCACTATTTGGAGACGCATTTTCACAGCGCCGCCACATTTCATAGAACCACCATTGGAAATCAAGGATTTGGAAATTATTGACAACATGGATGTAGAAATGGGTTTCGCGATGGCTATGAATAAAATTGTGGGTGCCGCCACCACAACCAAGATGATGACCTTCGGTGCTTGATGTGTAACCCATTAGCTTGAGGGTTTGTAAGTGCAGAAGCCGTGGAGAGCATTGAGGGAGATGATTGGTTCCACTTATGGAGGGTCAGAAGGAGGGTTTATTTCAGAAGTTTTTGGTGACTTGGGCACAGGGGGAGTGTCGACATATTCTTCCTGAATATCCTCGAGATGGCCATAAAGAGATTTTGTTCCTTACATTTGTGGTGCATGGGAAATATTTGTCCTCAATAATTATATGAGGCCTTTGAGTTGATGCTCAACCATTTTACCGGGCCAATTTTGGATTTTTAATGGGGCGAAGGGAGAAAGGGTTTACTGGTTTAGGGCGCCGGATAAAGGAAGTATTACGGTTTTGAGAGGAAACAATTTGTTGTTCTTCTTTAGCTTTTGGTAGCCTCCACTCAAGTCATAGGTTGATCCATGAGGACATGGCCCTAATCTCCTCCTTGAGAACACTGATAAAACACTCTCGAAAAAAAAAACATCATTCATGCCCTCCGTTCAAAAAAAAAGCCGATGCTCAAATGCGTTTATGAAGTTCTCCGACAGTTCGATTGTTTCAATTTTGTCAAATGGCCCAAATGGTTGGTGTCGTATAGGTCAGCATTCATAAAGCTCAACAACAAATTGGGTCCAAGCAATATATCCTTGACGGAAGTTTTTCTCCATTGCCACCATTGCTAGCGTTCTTGATCTATATGGAGAACACCATACCGGAGTTTGGCCAAGTCATCTGTAATGTTGTAGAGAGAGAAATAATGTTCCATTTGTGTGACCCAACCAGTGGGGTCTGAGCCATCAAATTTGGTTACATCTACCTGCGGAAGGCATATGTCCCTTTGAAAGTGATGTGGTTGAAAGGAATGGGAAGAAGTTTCACCTTCAATATTTTTATGTGCATCATCTAAAGAGTCATCGAGAGGGATTTTGAGTTTGGTGCAGAGTGATACAAAGACAGATTAAAGTTCATTTTTGACTTCCACCATTGCGGACTGCACGGCTACATGGACGGATGCATTTATGGAGGCATTCATGGAGGCATCACGGGAGGCAATAGTAGCACTGAGTTGTTGCACTTCTTGTTGGGTCTTAAGGAAACCAGATTCCAAGGTGTTGATGCCATGATGATGGGTGAACAGGAAACTAGATTACGGGTATGGGCCATGATGATGGGTGAACAGGAAAGGGAGCGGGCGGGGTTAGAAATTTTTGCAGAAAAATGATATGGATGAATGTGACAAGGGGAAAGAGATGAGTCTA
>SNQJ01S0223062.1:0-14896 GCA_010110895.2 Picea sitchensis
CGATTGTACAGGTTGCCTCTTCAATAGTCTATAAACTTTTATTTTTTCTTCAATTTCTTATGGCGATGATGATCTTTTGTTTAATATAATATTCTCTTTATATGTTTTGGCAGCAGTCTTCTCTAGACTTTCTTCGATTTTTCCTTATTTCTGGTTTCTCTCTTCTTTTTTGAACTTTCTGTAGAATGACTTCACGGTATTCCAGATTTGACAGTTTTTATTTTTTATTTTTTATTTTCTGGCTCTAATCTTTCTTTGAATTTTCTGGCAGCGGAATAATAGATATATATATTATTTTTCAATGAAATTTCTGAAATGGCCAAGGCCCGTTTTTTTTTTTGTTTTTTTTTGTTTTTCTTAATATTAATTAATCTTTTGGGTCAAAGACTTGAGGAATCCAGAGAAACTATGATAATTTTTGTGTGGCTAGAAGACACCACTGTGGTGAACCAAATCTTCAAAGAACTCTGAAATTTGTTGTCGTCACGTGCTCTTATTTTTTTTCAATTTGTTGTAGATTTTTGAGTTGTCTTTATTTGCAGCGGAAATACTCTTTTTTAAACGAAATTTGGTTTTTTAAATGGCCAAAGGCTTGGTTGGTGGTCAAAGACCAGATCAGAAAAATTTTGAGAAAAATGAAGGTTGGCCAAAAGCCAGATCAGCCAATGGCGTGGATCAACAACCTTGCTCTGATACCAAATGAGACTAACAAAGTTCGTCACGCACAAATAATCCAAAATATCTGGCATATAGTAATCAAATCCATATGGACAAATATATATGTAATAAGAATGAATAGTAAGATGATTACAATTGAGAATGATGGCTTGTTTATATACCCACGCAAGGGTGCCCTTAACCAATAGTCATGTCCTTTAAGACATGACCTTTCATTATTAATAATTATTATTTATTAATTAATTATTATGTTATGAATATCTATTTTATATGTATATTTATGTTCATAACACTGACCTGCATAAAACAACAAGCAAACAATGAGAAAAGATGGCCAAAAACACTTTGGAAGTGTCTTTGGTTATTAGTAGGAAAACCCCAAAATGATTAAGCAAAACTAATGTGAAATGAGAAAAAATGAACGAAGAAGAGAAAGCTAAAGAGCTTGTCTCCTTAGGGTCTTTGTTTGCTGTTTTAAAACAACAATATAATTGCACTCTAATTGCCAAATATGAAAGTGAAAGCTTTAAGAAAATAACTACCCTTTAACTTCTGAAGTTTTTGAAAGAAAAGCATGCTAAAAGGAGACTTTTCTTATGCTAGATCTAAGCAATTAGATGAAACTTGAAAGTACAAACTTGGATCTAGTTTATCTTATGCATGTACACTTAGATATTCAGAATTTGAAATAAAAATAGATCTAAGATACTTGCATTTGCAACAAAGTAACCAAATTTAGATTTTTCTTTTAGAAAGAGAGAAGGAAGAAAATTGTAACCTTGGAACCCTTGGGCAATGGAGTCTTTAGATGAGTTAATGATGGACTAAGTCTTTAGATCCTTGAATTTGTGAAGAGACAAACAAGTTTCATCACCACTCCAAGCTATGAGAACCTGTAAGCTTTAAAATCTTGCAAATAAACTTGTTAACAAATTGGTGTCACCTACATAAGAAACTTGAAGAGTATGTTAGTTAACCGAAACATGCATACACATCAAAATCTTTAAATATAAATGAACAATAGGATTAACAATGGGCTAGATAAATCCTATCCTACTAGATGATAGCATCCTTTCAAAGGCCAAGATAACAAATCCAAAGAAGAAATTAAGCAAATATTATTTCATAGATTAAGCACAAATTGACATCAAGCATCCACACACATGTATAACACACCTTCTTGACCTCCAAAGTCTCTTTATTCCAAATGAAAAGTATTACAATAGTACAACTACAAGCAGCAATCCCCAAACTCCAACTAGTTTGCAATGGGAAGAGTGCTCCAATATATAGCAACGGGTGAAGAGTTTCCCAAGGAGGAGGGCGCACCACTTGGAGAAGAGGGGCGCACCATTTGGAGGGATAACCAATGACAAGTGTGGAGAGTGTGGCTGCCACCTCTCCCACATCCCAACTAACTCGCCACTTGTAATCTTGAGTGGGTATGGGTGCACCACCTCTAAAGAGGTTAGCTGCCCCTCTTGGGAGTGCGCCACCTCTCAAGAGGTGCACACCCTATTATGGAGCATGTGCCCGAATACCATAACACTTGTCCCATAATTTCTCTTTGACCAATAGGAGTTACCCAATGGCTGTCACCTTGTCTTTTGAGGCTTTATTTCATCTAAAACATGTCCTCACATGTTTCCCCAAATTTAGTTTTTGGCTTTGCTGATTTTATTTGACTTTTTTGGGGTTTTCTGAGTAAAATTGATTTTTTAAGTGATTAAAATCACTAATTTTACTCAACCAAGTGGGTACTTAGGTAATGTGGGTGCTCTAGGTCCACAAATGAGCACCCCCAAGGCATATGAAGTCCCCTAGTACCACTTTTTTAATACAACTTTATTTTTTAATTAAAAATTCCTGTTTTGCGGAAAATTTTTAATTAACTGAAAAAATTAAAAAATCCTAAGGGGGACTTAGCACATTTCCATAAGACTTTAGGAGTATTTTTAGCATGATAATATACATTAAACACTAGGCTTAGATCCATGCTAAGGCCTAACCATGAGTATATACTCCAGCTCTGGATAATTGAGTGAAAAAAACTCATAAATTATAAATTGCCTTAAAACGGAAACATATAATTAATAAGTAAAAAAAACACTCCAGAGTAACAACTCATGCCTAAGTCGAAGGTGGCTAAGACCTTTTACAAGTTCATCATGCAACATCTCTTATTACAATTTTTTATGGAAAATGTGAAAAAGTTGGTCTTATTGACCCGCTGAACTTCTGAACTTTGAATTTTGAACAATAAATGTTCAATCTTTGGCGGCTCGCTGGAAGTCCATCCTAGTGCAACTTGGTGGATAACAGTTTGCATTATGTGAAAGGAGGCAAAGTAGTTATATTCTGAGTGATCTGTTTATATCAAAAAGCTTTCCTTATTTCTTTCCATTTCTGCAAATGCTTAAAAGTGCATGGTCCATTATTAGGCAGAACTGTGCTTAAAGAATATTTTGGATAGTTCAAGAATTTAGCATTAATTTCCTGGGGATTAAATGCAATATGGGTTTTGTTGTGTAGTGTTCCCCACTTCATTTAAAAGAAATTAAAAGAGTGAAATTATATTTGATAAAGAGGAGTACCATTTCTATAAAAATGAAGAAGGGCATTCCTTGATTTCCCTCTTCATTGAGAAAAAGTGATCAATGACATTTCTACAAGCATCCAACAAGGCTTACAGTGGTGCATCAGGAACTAGGATATTTCTCATGCAAGACTTACTAGCTTTTATGAAAATCTCTGCATATGGGACATTTCATAATTTGTAGTATGATAAATACAAAATGAGAATGAGAAAAATCAGGATGTTTGAAGCATAATCCCTTTGCTTTAAATATTGAGTAAATTAATATTCTACCCTGATATTTTGCAGGATGCTATGCACTAACATCATGTCATCCAAATACGGATAACCAAGACATTCGAGCCTATGGAATCATGCTTATTGTAAGTGACTATTATTCATTATAAATTATTACCAAGTCCTTGTCTTTCAGGTTTCTGATATATTTATGAGAGAGAAATATAAAATGACAATATTCAGTGTCTTACATGTTATGCAGATTTTTGTACTATTTAGTTGTTATCAATGATTAGTAATTGCCCCTTAACTGTTGAAGTCACTAATGGGAGAATTCATTTCCTCAATAAACATTCAGGTTGTGACCATAACTCTGTTTCTGCTCATCTATAACTGTTCCGATCACTTTCTTATCATCCGTGAAAGAAGAAAAACCAAATCCAGAGAAGCAGCAGCTTTGTCTGCAAGAGAGAGGACACAAGCACGTGAGCGATGGAGATTAGTGAGAGAAGCTGCAGAGCTAGGGGAAAAAAATGTTCAAATACACTTCAATCATACATTTTCACGCAACCAATCTCGTAAGCCTGTAGAAGAACAAGATATTTTGTCTCCTGTTTCTCTCCTCTCTGATGATGTGTCAAGATTTGCGTGGTCATCTGTTGCTGAAGGTGATATGCTCCGAGGATCATCCATAGAAACAGAAATTGTTTCTAAAGAAACAAGTGACCTGTATGATATCTGCCATGCTTCTAGTGTTGAACTAGATGATCTTCAGGAGGCTGCCATGTCAGCTTTTAGTGCTTACAATGTTAAGAAACACAAAGCTCACACACCTCGTACTGGCCAGAGGCGTTCACATATTTTTGAGTATGCTTATGGTGAAATAGAAAAGGAAAAGATGAGAGAGAAAAGTCACCTGACATTGACAGAGGTAATTGAAAAGGCTGGCTTATATGGGGTTCAAACCCGACCTAAAATTGAAGTTTCTTTCAAGGATCTTAGCCTTACTCTTAAAGGGAATGGGAAGAAAATATTAAGGAATGTTACTGGGAAACTATTGCCAGGACGTATTGCTGCTGTTATGGGTCCATCTGGAGCTGGAAAAACTACTTTTTTGAATGCTCTGGCTGGCAAGGCGACTGGCTGTGTTGTGACTGGTTCTGTGTTTTTTAATGGAAAACCAGAATCCATACATTCCTACAAAAAAATTATTGGCTTTGTGCCCCAAGATGATATCATACATGGAAACTTGACCGTAGAGGAGAATCTTTTGTTTAGCGCAAAATGCAGGTTCTGTTTCCCTCTCTCTTTGTATTTTCCTTTTTCACCTTTGTACGTTTTCTTGCAGTTAGGCATTATATTGGCCCTTAGACTGCTCATGCTTTTGTAGACAAGTCCATTTCTGTTGTTTTGTCCATCGTCTCTTTCCCTAGCTTTGTCTCTTTTCTGCTCTTTTTCTGACCTACTTGTTTCACTGAAGAATGTTTTCCCTTCAACATTTGAAATTTTATTACAAACAAACTATGGGTCAGTCCTATATACACTTTTGACCACCACTATGTTTCATCAGAAATTCTTCAAATTCTAAGGGATTGATGTGACTCTTGAGCATGCCTTATAAGTGCTTTTTTACATTGAAATTGATAACTTAAATGGCATGGAAAGAAAAGAAAATATGCAGCATGGTTTAACTGACTCTTTTCTAAGCCTTTTAGTAATGTTGAATGGGGAAATAGATGGGGCTGCCAAAGATTTTGGTTTAATGCAACTGGCTTGATTTTTTTGGATGCTTTGACTTCATTTTCATGAAATAAAATCCTATCTTTGTGATAGTTGATAACTTTCTATGGCTGACACAATACACTTTGGGATGCATGAAGGCTTCCTGTTAACATGTCAAAAGAGGACGAAGTTTTAGTAGTTGAACGTGTCATTGAAGCTTTGGGGTTGCAATCTGTACGAGATTCCTTAGTTGGTACAGTGGAAATGCGGGGGATCTCTGGAGGACAGAGAAAACGTGTAAATGTTGGGCTTGAGCTGGTAATGGAACCATCTCTTTTGTTCTTAGATGAACCGACATCTGGTTTAGACAGCACTTCTTCACTGTTGCTATTAAGAGCTCTTCGTCGAGAAGCTTTAGCAGGAGTAAACATATGTATGGTACTTCATCAACCAAGGTAACTTTTGTATTGTCATGATTGGCATGTGCTTTTGCTTGAAGTGCAGCATGACTTTGGATGAGCAAAAAGGAAAATGTAAAAGAATTGAACAGTATTAATTTTGTTCATGTACAGAAGCATATTAACTTAATAGATGTGCCATTACAGTTTGAATTTTACTTGCATGTTTATACTTTTTGACTTCTTATATTTTTTTGGAATTGACTGAATGCCTGTATCCAAATTGTACCTATTTATTTACAGCTTTATGTAACATATATGCTTGGTTTATTTCTTCAGCTATGGATTATTCAAGATGTTTGATGATTTAATGATGTTGGCTAAGGGTGGATGCACTGTGTATCTTGGACCTGTGGATGAAATGGAAGAATACTTTTCTGGCCTTGGCATTATATTCCCTGACCGTGTTAATCCGCCAGAGTACTTTATGGACATCTTAGAGGGGATTGTAAAGCCGGAAGGAAGTCCAAATTTTGATTGCAATATTCTTCCTGTTACGTGGATGCACCATAAGGGGTATGAGATCCGAAGAGATTTACAAGAATGTTTTGCGAAAACTGGTATCTCAACAAGCAATGAAACAACCAATGAGGGAACAACTTTGAACATAGAAAATAAAAACCAACCTTTTGGACAAGATTTATGGGAAGAGGTCTGGTGTAACATTGAATTGAAGTGGGATAATATTAACCATAACTTCTTAAAGTTTGAAGATCTTTCCAATCGTCAGACTCCTAACTTCTTCAAACAGTTTAGACTCTACTTGAGAAGGTAATGAATCTATTTAGAATATGTATATGACAAGTTTCAGGACCAATGGTTCTTTAGTTAACATCTTATCTTCTAGCTAGAAATCTCCATTATTAATTCACGTGCAGTTGTTTATTGTTACCAGGGTTGCTAAACAGCGTTTCCGAGACTCCAGGATACAATCACAAGATTACCTTATCTTATTGCTTGCTGGAGCATCTATGGGGATCCTGGCTAAAGTAACAGATAAAAACTTTGGAGTAGTTGGGTACACATATACAATAATTGCAATGCGTAAGTATCAGATCTTGCTTATGTGCTTAACATTCAAGGGAAATGATATTTTATCTTATGCATTTGTCTGTGTCAACAAGTCATTATTAGAGTTTGATTCAACTGTTCACATTAGAGTTTTTTAACTAATGTAGTTCTTGGTTGTTGACACACAGCTCTTCTGTGCATGATAGCAGCATTGAGAACGTTTTCTCTGGACAGACTGCAGTATTGGAGAGAGAGTGCAGCTGGCATGAATAGATTAGCATATTTTATTGCAAAGGATTCTGTTGATCACTTCAACACAGTGATTAAACCGCTAGTTTATCTTTCTTTGTTCTATTTTTTCAACAATCCACGGTCAAGCTTTGCAGAAAATTATGCTGTGACAGTTGCCCTCGTATACTGTGTGGTGGGAATTGCCTATATGTTTTCCGTCACTCTTGATCCAGGATCAGCTCAACTTGTGGGTTATGATATCATCTATTGCAGATTTCTTTTTAATTTCAAAATGATCTGGTACATGTTTCCCTGCATGCTTAACAAAGGTTTTTTGTTCATTTACAGTGTTCCGTACTTTTTCCCGTCGTTTCTACACTGATAGCAATTCAACCAAACGCAAATGGTATTTTGAAGTATCTTATATACTCAACTTATTCACAATGGGCTCTTGAGGCATTTATGGTAGCGAACATAAAAAGGTGTGATGCACCCTGCTCTTATCTAGTGTACTTCAAACAATTTATACGCTTTTTAAATGTTCAACATTTATTGCATTCCCAACTCATATCATCCTCTGCTTTTCTTAGGTATAAATATAACGTTTTGTACATCAATAGTCAAGATGATTGTGTGTCTAGCAAAGTAGGTTAGTAGTTTATTAAAAATGCATGAAATATAGCTAGGTCAGGTCAGGCTGGTATAAGACATTGTTGTTAAACTTTTATAAACCCAGCATACAAAATTTTACTTGTCAATAATTTATCACTCAGATTTAGTACAATTCTAAGTCTGAAAATTATGTATAAAATTACTGCTGAGTTCTTAACAAATTTGCACAGAAGAAAATGAACATGAAACCAAGCACATAAAAACACTCAACAGAATTTTTACCCTGGAAACCCTAGTGTGGGGAAAACCAGCAAAGAGGGGATTTATTATGGCTTAAGAGGAATAATTTACAGCAGCAAAAATTCAGTATTTCTTACAGAAAATTTTTGCCCTCTTCTTGGCTGTACGGCCCAGTAAGAACTCAGCCTCTCTTGGCTGCTGTACAGCCCAGAAAATCGGCCTCTCCTAGCTTCTATATGGCCCAGCAAGTACGGCCTCTTCCAACTGTTGTATGGCCCAGAGAAATCGGGCCCTTCTTGCTGCTGTACGGCCTGGCTGAATTGTCCCTCATCTTGCTGCTGTATGGCCCTCTCTCAGCTCTCAGCTCAAATGTGTGTCCTTCACCCCTCTCATCAGCTCTTTATCTTTTTTCACTTTTCCTCTATTTCCCCCTTCTTGAACTTTCTTGAAGATTCAGGTAAGTTCATTAAGTGAAATATTTATTTCCTAAGTGAGAAACTTAGGAAATCTGAGTAATAAAGCAAATAAGAATTAAATGAATAATTTGTATGCTTTTCCTAAGTCAAACTTAGGATAAAATAAAAAATGTTGATCTGGGTATTAATTAAATGTCTACAACATGCTTGGACACTTAAGCCTATGCTGAGACATCTTCCAAGCTACATTTTTAACACTCCTCTTAGCGAGGAAGGTGTTCTACACCACCCCCAACTTGTCCCTGAAGAAGACGAACTTGGCTTTCATCAAGGCCTTCGTGAGAATGTCTGCAACCTGTTCACTTGTAGGCACATATTGTAGCTTCACTATCCCTTTCTGAACACAGTCCCTGATGAAGTGAAATCTGATCTCAATGTGTTTGGATCTGTCATGGAACACTGGATTTTCAGAGAGCTTGATGCAACTATGATTGTCACAATGTATGATAGTTGTCTCCATCTTTTGGCCAAAGAATCCCATGAGTAGCTTATGAAGCCAAATGGCCTCACATGCTGCTAAGCTAGCTGCCATGTACTCTGGCTCAGCAGAGCTTAATGCAACTGATTTCTATTTCCTGCTGAAACAAGAAACAACTCCTCATCCCAAGCTGAAACAACTCCCTTAAGTGCTTTTCCTGTCAACTGTGCTGCCTTCCCAGTTTGCATCTGTATATCCCATCAACTTCACTCCATCTCCCTAGATGTAACTCAACCCATACTCAACTGTGCCACGCAGATACCTCAGGACATGTTTTGCTGCTACCCAGTGTACTCTACTCGGCTCAACCATGAATTGACTGAGTGTGTTAACTGCAAAACATATATTCGGTCTAGTGTTGACCAGATACATGAGAGAGCCAATCAATTTCTTGTATAAGGTAGGGTGCATTGCCTTTGATATGGAAGCATCAATCTTCGTCCAGTTGGTCAACATGGGCGTAGTCATAGGTTTGCAGTCCTACATCCCAAACCGATTCAAAATCTTCACTGCATATTTCCCTTGTCCAAGGAAAGTCTGACCATCTCGCTGCCACACCTCTAAGCCCAGAAAGTGGTGCATCAACCACAAATCCTTCATCTTGTACTCTAAAGCAAGCTTCCTCTTGCATTCTGCTATGAGCCTCTCTGAACCTGTGAGAAATAGGTCATCCACATACAACAAAAGAATGAGTGGCTCACCTCCAACAATGATCTAGAAAAGGTTTGAGTCCGCCTTGTTATCACACAGTTTGTAGTTAAGGTAAAAGACGGATGAAAGGAAGTCAAACTGGCATAACTGAACTAATCCCACCACTGTCACCTCAATGGGAAGGTTCTTTCTGTTTAGGGAGGTAAGGCCCAGGGGAGATGTCCCTAGTGACCTGGGGTTTTGAGAAGGCAAAAAGGTTTAGAAAGGCTGAGTGATAATATTCCCCCCTCACAAGTCACCACCTGATCAGAAAGTCCCGCTTAATAGCCAATAAAGATAAAAGATAACCAGAAGTAGTAACCAAGAAGAGTACCTGCCCGAGACAAAGCAACAATGAAACTATGCATGTGCAAGCTTGCTTGCTGGTTAGTACTTCATATAATGAATGACTTTCTAATAATAAGCAATTGAACAATAATATTGACGAAGTAAATCAATGTTTGTACAACAGAAATGATTACAATATCACTTCTCAATAAATGCTAAAAAAACTTTGGCATTCAATGTAACAATATCAACACTTTATAAACAATGCCTTAACCAATCATTCAATTGCTTTAGAAGTGAAACAAATGTTGCACAAGGTGTTTATAGCATAAGAAAGTGACAACAACAATAAGGTTAGTAGGATTAGTCTAGGCTAGGGTTAGTAAGAGTTAGAATTTGTTCAAAGTTTAGGATTTTGTTTGTGATCAAGTTACTCAAATGCAAGAGGTCTTAGACCAGTGCGCTATTAGGGCTAATGGATTCAAAAGAAGGCTGCAAAGGTTGAAGGACTAAATGATAATGATGAAGCTAAAGACAAGAGGGTTGGATGTTGAGGTGTTGCTATAGAAAGGCCTCAACTATGAAACCCTAGGGGAGAAAGGCTCACTAAGGTGTAGAAACGCTAGGCCCTAATGCTTTCTCCTCCTTTAACTTATTGGCAAGTTGAAGTCGGCTAGCTCAAGTAGGAAGTTACAAGGATAAAGGCAAGAGAGTTAAGAGGTGAAGTGTTGCTATGGCAAGGCTTCATCCAATGAACCCTAGGGGAAAACGGCTCATCAAGGTGTAGAAACCCTAGGCCTTGATGCGTTTTCCTCCTTCTTAGCTCAAAGATAAGGAAAAAACGGCTAGCTAGAAGAGTAGGACTAGAGTGTTGCAATGGCAAGGCTCTATCTCACTTCAGGAAATCAAAATGACTCTTAACTTGGTAGGGACATGAGACAAGGACCTTTGGCATGTGCTTGTCACCTAGGGTTTTAATGCAGCAAATTATAATAACAAATGCAAGTAAATAAAACTATAACCGTTCAATCAAGAAGTGTTGCAGAAATTCACTAACATAAACCCTAGTAGAAGAAATCGTCGAGTAATCGGCAAAAATCGGGGAAATCGCGAGTTTTTCAGCGGGCCGATTTTTTCAAAACAAAAAATCGCGAGTTTTTGAAAAACGCGCCAAAAATCGGAAAAAATCGATAAAACTCGCCACAGATCGGAAAAAATCGGTAAATCGGAATTTTTTTTGTATTGGTTTCAGAATTTCAGTAATGACTTTGATGTATCAGTTTTTGTTTGGCATCCACTATATAATATATATCGGTTCTTTCTCCATATTTATGTGCCTATTTGTTTATATGATGTTGTTGTTGCTTTATATATTGGAAAATGTTTAAAATTTTGAAAAAAAATGAATAAATAATGTATTTTTTAATGTTTGCTGAGTTTTTCTGATTTTTTCGCCGAGTTTTTCCGAGGCGATGTTTTCAGGACCCTTGTCGAGTTTTTGTCGATGCCGAGTTTTTCCATTAGGACATAAACCATTCATTCAAGTAGCAAACCCTAGTAGTAACCCTTCCACCAAGAAGAAATGCCAAAATAGTCCAAAAATGTCTTCCTTCAACGAGTGCGCCTCACAATTTCAGCCAAAAACCCTAAGATAGGGCGCAAATTTCAGACCTGACTAATGAGTGAGTGAAAGATGATCAACAAAGAGAGAGTTTTTCTCTCTTACTTATACAATACAAATGACCTTAATTAAATTTTAGGTCATCAAAATGCCGACAAGGCCAAAATACACAATAATACTGTTTTACACTAAAATGTCATAAACTAAAACCCTAATAAATCTAAAACAAGATGTCATGCCCCTTCTAGGGTGACACTATCCCTTTCTAGGGAAAATGCAGCCTCCTGGAGCAAAATGTTAGCCCTCCTTGGGCTTCTCCAACGTGCCACACATGCCGAACTGCCCTGTCTGTCTCCCAAAATGTCCATGAAGCAAGGATGACGTCATGAACTTCCTCGGTGACGTCCTAGGCCTTCCAAGGCCAACGTTCCAATGAAGAGGGCACAACCCCCCTAGGTACATGTCTGCTCAGCTGCCTCTGGTGGATCCTTCTGCTCTTCCCTGGTGCAAACACTCTGCCTTGTCTCTGCCCCCCTTGCTGGAGTCTCAACATCCATCGGGTGGGCTCTTCAGCCCCATGGAGGTCTGAACTAATCATCTCCCCATGTGTACCTGCCCAACGTGGTACCTGTCTGTCGAGCATGATCCTACACATCAACAGATACGCCCTCCATGGGCTCATAAGTCACAAGGATCATAGCAATGTCAATCACATCTAATCATCAATATTATTAAACATGTGCATAAAACCCCTTTATCCTAGTCAAGTGCTCAAAGACATTATACAAGTCTGCAATGCAAGTTTGGAGGAAGTGACAGGACGTCCTATTGGGCTAGTGTCTACTGGAAGAGGGATTTTTCTGGAAAGGATTAAATCCAAGTCCTGTAAGTGGACGAGGTGGATGGGGATGCCTGGGCAAAAGGTGCAGTGATAGCAAGGATGGCTTACCGGTGGGTGCCTCTGTGGAGGGTGAGCTGCACCTGTCATGGATGCAAATGTTTCCAAGCCCATTCATGCCTTTTATCTTCATTCTTTTTCTTTCAAGAAGCTAGTCAAGGGACACTGCCCTGGCTTGGTGACTAGTGGTGGCAATGTTAGCCACAAGCATTTCACGGAAATGAGAAGGCTGGCTCGTGATGAGACCCCCTTTCTCTTGGCTATGCCACCAAGAGCCACTACCCTGGCGTGGTGACTAGATGCTGGTAGTGTCATACCACTAGATGCTCATGGACCTGATAGACTGGCTCGTGATGAGACCCCCTATCCTCTAACTAGGTCTGGTCTTATTTTTTTTTATCTTTATATTGTTTTTTTCTTTCAAGAAGCTAGTCAAGGGACACTGCCCTGGCTTGGTGACCAGTGGTGGCAATGTTAGCCACAAGCATTTCACGAAAATAAGAAGGCTGGCTTGTGATGAGACCCCCTTTCTCTTGGCTATGCCACCAAGAGCCACTACCCTGGTGTGGTGAGCAGATGCTGGTAGTATCATACCGCTAGATGCTCATGGACCTAATAGGCTGGCTTGTGATGAGACCCCCTATCCCTCAACTAGGTCTTGTTTTATTATTTTTTACGAGTCCCTCTGTTTCTTGCTGAGAAGATTTTTATTGCTTTCTCGGGGATTGCTGGGCGAAGCATCTCGAGGTTTTATTTTAGGCTTTTATTGTCAGCTGCTTTTACCCCCCAGGCCTTTTAGCCCATTCTTTCCACAAGGTAAGGTACAACCCCTAAATGATTGGCCACCCCTATGCCTAGACCAGTGTGATGGGATGGGTGAGCGGTAAATAAGATGGAAAGTGGTATGTATGACGAGAACAGATGATGGCTTTTCAGAAATCCCCCTAGTGGCAACTCAAAACCTATGGGCACAAGCTTTCTAGGGCATCCTGTCATTCCCCCCAAACATGGTCAAGTGGACAAGTATAAGATCCAAGCACCCATTAGAAACAAAGGAATCAAGTGCACATATTCAAAGGTTTTGAGGATCAGAGTGACACATACCATGATACCCGGACTCATTACCTCATGGAGCAAGAACCATCTCTAATACAGGACCAAGCCGAAGGTGATGGATGCTACTATTGCTGCTGAAAAAGTGGAGGCACTGAAAGGGAGAAAAGATGGGCCCTCCAGGGCCACACTTAGGTCGATCTGGCTCTCGGTACTCCATGTCTAGGACCTGTGGTCTTCAAGACATAATCTCCTCGTTATCCCTAAAAGTGGGGGATAACATCTGGCTCCAATTCGGGGACATGTGCTCACCGTAGAGTGCATGAGAACCTCAACATCTCTAGCATAACCTGTAACCTGCTTGATCTCAATAGTAATTATTAGTAATCATTTGGGGTGGTGATATCACCCCAGTCCACACATATACATATAAGACTGAAATAAAGGAAATCATATGTACAAGTGAGAAAGAAAACTGCTCTAGCATGCAATGCAATGGTATATACAATGAATGCAAAATGCCTACCTACTTACCTGTTGGCTGGATGTTAGGTGTAGTCAAATGACCAGTGAAACCGATCGAGCAATGTCCCACAATACCTGCCTTTGTGCTTCATCATAAACCAAAATAGTGATAAGTCAAGCACAAAAATGACATGGGTTAGAATATATATTTTATCATCGGAAATCACAAAATCTAACTCATGGAGGCGGGTGGGAGGGATAAAATCATGCCAAGTCAATCTCTGAGGAAAGTACTCCATCCACTTCAGGAAGGGGTCATGAAAAGTCCAAGGTTCAGAACACTGACTCAAAAGCTCTGCAAACTGGCCACCTAGGATGTCCTTGCACTCTGAAAGGATTGACAAGGATCTAGTATTCGACTGACAAACTCTTAAGGGAGAGTTGAAACACTGAGATGATAGACTTAAACTTGTAGTATTCAACCAACCCTTGGATTCTAGGGTTTTTCTCAGAGGAAACTCAATACAAAGGATATAATTCCCAACTACACTTTTAATGATATAGCAAGGTAAAGTAATAAGAGGTGGCTGGAGAAAGATGTCATGAGAATCCTTCTTTAGGAAAACAATGTTCTTACTCCTATCAAAACCTAAGCATAGCGATGGTTGATGATCATCTTCATAGAATAAATCCAAGTGCTCGGAGGAGTACTCATCAAAACCCTCAAGGTAAGACCGAAAATCGTCAGGAAAACAAGGTACTAGGTTGACCTTGGGTGTTTGGGGAGCATCGGTAAATATATCATCCCCTTGCTGCCTGTTATCGCTCAGTTTGTAGTTTAGGTCATAGACTAGAGGATAAGGGTCAAACTGGCGTAACAAGGACCTACCCCACCCAATGTCACCACAATGGGGAGGTCCTTTCTATTTAGGGTGGCTAAGCCCAAGGGAGACGTCCCTGGTAATCTGGGGTTTGAAAGGAAAAGGCTTAAAGGATTAGGGATAGTTTCCCCTTCACAGATTACCGCCCAGAAGATAGTCAAGTAAAGAATAACCACAGAAAAGGCACCTGCTTGCAAGACAAGACAACAATGAAACTAGTACATGCAATAATGGTTAATACTTCATAAATATATGACTATCAAGATTTAATGTATATGAGCA
>SNQJ01S0223063.1:0-14896 GCA_010110895.2 Picea sitchensis
ATGAAAAATGAAACTTATAATAACACTATCAAAGAAGGATTATATTTATTATTTTTCTTTTGAAATGCTTTCAAGATGAGAAGAAAACACAACACTATGCTAATTTCTTTTTCTTTCTGGAAATGCTTTAAACAAGAAAAAAAATTGAAATATTTTTTTTTTCTTTTGTTTAAAGAAAATGAAAGGGGGTAAAAGAAACACCAGACAAGACTGAAACTGACCTATGGCCCACTATGGAACACAGGGAGTCACTAAAGACACCAAACATGCTGATAAAAAACTCAAAGACTCTGTTATGAACATAAATATACATATAAATAGATATTCATAATATAATAATTAATTAATAAATAATAATTATTAATAATGAAAGGACATGGCTATTGGTTAAGGGAACCCGTGTGTGGGTATATAAATGAGCCCTCATGCTCAGTTGTAAATCATCTTACTATTCACTCTTATTAAATATATATGTGTCCATATGGATTTGATTACTATATTCCAGATATTTTGGATTATTTATGCATGACGAACTTTGTTCGTCTCATTTGGTATCGGAGCTTTGTTTTTCTGATCCCGGCCTTTGGCTAGTCTCTTTATCAGACCTTGTCTGAATCGGCTTTTGGCCAACCATACTTCATTCAGAGTTTCTCTGAGAAATTTGGTCTTTGACCACCAACCCGACCTCTGGCCATTCAAATTTTCAAAATTCTTAGGAACTTCAGTTTTTGACCAATTCGGGCCTTTGGCCATATAAAACTCAGGATTCTATTGAAGAACATTTCGCTGCCAAGAAATCAAGAACAATATATATATCAGAAATTATGTTATAAAAGGATAAAAACAAACAAAAATCACTCCACTACAAATTGGAAGAATGCAAGAATTCAAGAATTAAATCATTGAAGAAGAAATTATATCTGTTGATTATAAAATAAAATAAAATAAAAATCTAAGATACAACAATATCCAGACATAGAAAATTCAGTGTGGACAACGTATCAAAAAATTATTGTGGTAAAGCTCGTGTATTAACCGCCAAAGGTAATTGGGTAGAAACATAATCGTTGCCAATTATTCTGTCAGACCATAAACCCACCAATCTCAGTCGTCATTCATCTCGGATTTCTATGGGTGGAATCACTTTTATTCATGAAGACAAATTATCGTTAATACCCACGTAGAATCGCAAAAAAAAAAAAAGTAATTGAAATCGTGGCTTTTGATCATACAAGTCAACAACATATGATAACCACCATTTAAAGGAGTGAAGATCAGTTGCTGTAGAATTCCATCGTACAACCCATACCATATCCGCCAACAATTCACCTTACATCCATTGTTGTCATAGTGTGAACCTGTTTCTAGTCCGTATAGTCACGATTTAAAAAAAAAGGTTATAAAAAAATCCATACAACCATCAATCAATTGTCATACAAAAGTCATACCCCTACTCCACTGTCAATTCCATACATCCACAGTCTGCCATACGCTGTCACTTCCGCCCAGTCGTCCGTACATATTTTGTTAAGTCACGATTATATGTACATTGGTATATAGTTTAATTGAGTGTTTTCCATATGATCACGACTATTGAAAAAGGGAAGGTTAACCATTAACAAATTAACAAATTAAGTTAATGTATATTAACTTTTGAAACATGACTATTAGATCATCGAATTATTCAAGGCATAAATATTATTGCAAGGTTAAATTTAATTGGTGGAGATTTAAAAGAAAAAAAAAAGGGTTAAAAAGGCTTTTAATTGAAGTCAAAAAGTTATAGGAAGGGAAAGAGACTTATTTATTCGAAGGGTTATAAAGATAAAGTACTTTTTAATTAAAGATTGAAAGTTATATGAAGGAAAAAAAAATTATTTGTTGGAAAGGTTATAAAGATAAAGTACTTTTTAATTAAAGATTGAAGATATTAACAAAAAGAAAAAGGGGATTATCAAAGAAATTTTATATTTCCAAAGAAGCCATTGAAAGAACTTAAGATAAAGGTGATTTTGTGAAGCTTTAAAAAAAAAATTCTAAAAAGGGATTGAAGAAACATTTAAAATTCATTTATATATAAGATATATTATTAAGGAAAAGTAATGTGAAGAGATATAAAGTAGAAGGATAATCAAGGTTCAACCTATAATTATATAAATGGAGTTTTGTGGTGAAAAACAAGGAAGATTCCCCCTACTTATAAAAAATATGTGGATCCCTTATTAAAAGTTAATGGGATTATTCAGGGAAAGAATATCAACATCGCTATTTTTCCGACCGCTAGGAAAAATCATATTAACGTTGACCTGGAAAACCAATTAATGGTTCTAGAGCCAAATATAATTGAAAATAACATGTGTCTTTACAATGATAAATATGACATTAAGAACCTACAACTATCTATGGACGATTACAAATTCATAGCTCAATTAAATGTCGTGTCAATCTATGAAGACAGTCTTGATATAATTCTAGGGTCAACTTGGGTAGATACATTGGGTACTTTTATTTTCAACACAAGCAGAAATTTTTTGACATTTTCTTATAAGAACAAGAAAATCACATTACAAGACGTTACAATGAAGTCAATTTCAGAAGCTCCATCATCAGAAGACCCGAAGGACATATCAAAAGTGATCCTTCGAGATAACCAGAAGTCAATACAAAAGTTGCAAGATCGACAAGAACAATGTGACAAAATCATCATTGAAAAAGACAAAGAGATTTATCACCTAAGAAATCATAATCATAAACTACTTGCAAAAATCATGAAGTCCAAGGAGAAGAAGCGGTGTTTTCAAAAGTTTGAACAAGAAAATCAAGGTCTCAAAGAGAAATTAACCAAAAAAGAGAAAGAAAGCTCCTGCCTAAGGAACCTTAATTATAATTTACTAGAACAAATTAAAATCTTAAAGGATGAAAGAAAAAAGAATCTAGAATCAAAAAATAAAGTCGGCAAATCAGAAGATGAAGAAGAAAATTCACGCCTAAGGGTTCATAATCAAGATTTATTAACTCAGATTAAAAATAAAGGTTCATCTGCAATCAAGATTTCCATTAACCCGCATTAAAAAGTTGAAGAAGACTTCATAAGAAAGGCTAGATCGCGAAACATTATTATCAATATGAAACGGCGACACTCCAATCAGCCTTACAACTCAAAATGTAATGACCTCTCCCAGTAGGGTGTATATGATAATTAATTATAATTAATTTAATAATATAATTGTCCTAAAAGATTGGCTAAACCTTAATTATTTCTTAAAATAACACTTACTAATTAATTATTATTAATTAGTTATTCATGAGTGTCGATTAATTAATTCATTAATAAATAAGGTAAAAGAAAATAAAAGGAGGATACTAAACTATATTGATAAATTAAGCCAAGCATATCCAACAAGGGACAACATATTAAATACATGAGGATAAAATAATAAAGCGGGGATAAGTACTAACGACCGGAGGATAAGGAGGTAATAAATGAGTTAGCTAGGGAGTAAATGAGGCAGGGAAGTTGGTAAATGGAGAATAAGGAGGGGAAGGAGTTTGACGGTAGGCATTCTACGGAGGTTGGGGAATGAAATTCCCTTGTGGGAGCCCCGATTTGAGTAGATTGATATGCACCGATGTTGGTTTTATCGGCAGATATCGCTTGATATCCCGAGTTAGAGTTACTTGTTGAGGAATATTTGTAGTGTTTTAAGCGAGCAGGTTTATCGACAGGTGAGTTAATAGCATCGTGTTCGGAGCTTATTCAATTATGCATTGTTTTATCGCTATAATCTATTTGTTGACAATTATATCAGCAGGACTAACGGACTATTGTTATCAGAATTCTACCCGACCCCATATACAAACTAGCTATGATACCATAATGTAACAATGGTAGAATTTACGTAAAACAAAAATTCAATAACTACACTGGTTACCGCTAATTTATAAATTCTATCAACACATAAATTACAATTGATTAAAACAATGTACAATTTGAAATAAATACCTTAAATTACGTTATTAACCGCTTGTCCATCGCTAATTCTCCCGCTTGCAAAACACTACCCAAAACCTGGTATTTCCTCCTCCTTAACTAGGTGACTTTCAGTCTGTGGATATCAACGGGATATCCCGCCCTGCAAGCCCAAAACCCCAACAACAACCCTGCACTGCATCAACTCTACCCATAACACTTCTATAATTAAATTAAATTAAATTAAATTTTGAATATTTTTTTTTTGATTAAATTTTAGTTTTATAATTTAAAAAAAAAAAAAAAAAAAAAAAAAAAAAAAAAATAATAACAAAATAAAATAATAAAGTATAATAAAGTATATTTAAAGTTAAATCCAATAAAATAATTTACTAAGTTTTAATTTCATTATTAAATTTATAAAGCCAATTCCTATTAAAAGCACAAAATATTAGTTAAGTCTGAGTAATATAGGGCTAAGAAAAAATTTATGGAGTCCACAGGGATCGAACCACGGACCTCCCACCGACGATAAGTCTTTGCCAAAGTATGCCCTACCAACGCGACTACTACACTAGGACTTTTACAAATAATTTCTACTCCTATAAACACTTTAATTGTCATAAATTCCAAATACCACCCTACCCAAGCAAAGCCGTCTTAAGGAGAACACTAACGCCAAAAGGTATATAGTGCTGGTGAACGCCAAAACTGGGTTGGAAGTTGGAGATAATTGTTTAGATCGCTAGCTTAATCTTATTTAATTATTAAATGTGATAAATGGCATAACCTTACAACAATTTTTTATCCGATAGGTAAATGTTAAAAGTAAACATGTTAACGAATGCCTGATCAATCTCTAGGTGCTATGAACGACAAATCAACGCATTGATGCTGGAGGATGACTCAGGAATATGTCGTCTTCAATACATAGCCATCGCTAATGGTTTGAAGGTTAAAAATAAATAAAATAAATAAATAAATTAGTGTTGGATCATTAATTGTGCCCATTGTCGGTTAGGTGTATGCCTTTGGCATAAATTAATAAACATATCGGAAGTCACATTAATTGCCAGGGCGCTAAAATTTAAAAAGGGCTTAATTCAGACAAGTAAAGTTGAGGCGCATATGTACTATAGGAGAGTAAGCATAGGAAGTGTAATGGAGGCTAAGGATACGGGCTACAAAGTACAGGTGGAACCATTATTTTCATAGGAAAAAGAAATCAAGATTAGACTTTAACCCTAAAACCTAACCTACTAATCCTATCGGAGGAACGTCCGCTTACGTATTGCTAAAGAAAACTTCAACCCCATTTCAGTTTGAGTACACTAATTTGAAACATCCGAACTCAAATTCTAATAACTTTGGCTGGATGGTATCGCTATTGTGATGGTTAGACTCGAGGGACCGAGGCGGTGGAGTGCTCGCTTCAGCACCGTGAACATCAGCCACCACTCACCCGTACCACCCGCCACACCATAACCCAGAATCCAGTCTCATACTCACGCCATGGTGCCATTAACTAGACTTCGTAAAGGCGAAACCGGCAGACTGAATTGAACCCCACCGGCCCTGAACGTAAAATCCGTAAGCCAAGGATTCAAAGGTGGACCTCCACCTGAAGTCATCACATGAGAATTGCAGAAGATCAAATTGAGTTCATCGGGTCACGCCAGTGAACGCGCTATAAGCATGGGCAGGAAGGCATGATGCGTTTTTCCTTATGGACTATGTCCACCCAGCGCAAAGACCTACTTTCGCCTAAGAGACTTTAATTTGAACCGGTGGGGAAACTCGAAATAAACCGCGACCTTACCCCGCATACGATCTTGGGAACTCTTCGAGGAGAGGTTCAAGGAAATATCTACCAGCATACAACAAGGAACAATAGGTAGGTACTTAATGCCTGCACGGTAACTCCAGGGCAATGATGGTATCAGATTTCATGAACCGGTCAACATGCGTATAATGGATAACCACCAACTACGTAAAAGTGTATCAGTCTGCTGGATTCGTCCCCAGGATAAGAGTTACGGCGCTGAATGTGGAAACCGCCTCAGAGTGCATGTGGAAAAATGGGCGCGGAAGAACAAGAATCCTGACCGGGGTATATGACCGGCTACTCCGCGATCACCGATTC
The DNA here is from genome assembly GCA_010110895.2 of Picea sitchensis. Classification (NCBI taxonomy): domain Eukaryota; kingdom Viridiplantae; phylum Streptophyta; class Pinopsida; order Pinales; family Pinaceae; genus Picea; species Picea sitchensis. The sequence goes on from SNQJ01S0223063.1 coordinate 6,114, forward strand.
AGAGGGAAGGCCCTGCTGAAATTTACTAAGGGAGGGGGCTCCAGGCCACCACCATATGGTAGTCAGAAAGGCGCTCAAGCGATAGTAGCCTGTGGATTTCCGGAATGGCGCTATGCGATCTCGCTCATCGCTAACGTGCGCATAAATCCACGACCATGTCAGGGAGCAACTAGTAGGGGTATGGGTTCCGGGGGAAGGAACTCATTTTAAATATAGACACATAACAATGCACAGTTCAATATCGTATTACCTGTTGGGGGTGCGGGGACCCCATTACCAACGCATGGATCGCCCCAGAAGTTACACCGGTTCGCATAGAGAAGGAGAAGATAACCGGATGTAGAGAGAAAGTAGTAAACCACCAATTCTGCCTTAGCTGGTTAATAACTACCTGTGCTAAACATCAAAATCCAACGCGGTGGGAGCCATCATGTACCGCTTAAATCAGTATCAATGTTAAGATTTTATTTTGTGCTATAGATAGTTCCATTTCACCATCTACATTAGGAAAGAGTGGGTTGGTAACCTACGAGCATGATGACTTTAAAACAAGTCGAGATGGCTTCTTCGTGGGAAAGTCAAAGCTGCAGGGACCTAGTGGTTGATAATTGTATAGTAGACCGGAGAGTGTGTACCGTGTTGAAGGTATACGCCACCGCTCTTGGGGCATATGACCCAATCATTGGAATGGATTGATTAGCAAAATTTCATCGAAATTTTGCGGTGATTGTTTCGCAAAGAGGGTGCTTTGTGTCGTGATGATGAAGGAAGCACTCCAAGAGGAGATCCGTGGTGTAAGGCAGGCGCGTCATTACGCTTTATATCAACTAAGGTTAAGCGATGCTTCCGAGACAAGGGTGTCAACTTTAAGTAGTAGAGGCAGTGAAAGACAATAAGGGACCCTCATTAGATCGCAGAGTCGTAATAATATAATTTCGATCGCTTCCAAACGAAAGGATTTTGTGGTTACTGTCACTCCTGAGAGGGAGTTTCATTCCTTACTATTGAGCTAAAAACTTCTGGTAAACCAATCTCCAAGACTCAGATTCGGCATGATTTATTCTAACTTTAGAGCTCGTAAATGCACTTCTGGAAAGATGCCACTGACTTGTGGTTAATAAGGCCCTGTTTCACCTCGCTTTACTCCAAGAATTTTGTAAATGTTAGCTATTGATCCTTACTAATCGTGGTATATAGACTACAGTGACTTGAATCTTGCTACAGTGAAAAATAGGTGTACCCAATGCCGTGAATAGATAACCTCCCGACGTATTGAAAAGGAGTACGATTCTCAAAAATTGATTTTCGATCGGGGTATCATCGGCTAAGGATTAAGGAAGGTGATATCCCAAAACGCCTTCAACTCACTTGACAATACGCATTTTGCCATTACCTTTGATCAACACGCGCCAGTATTCATGAGGCCCTGAACGCATGACCGCAATTACTAGACCGCTTTTCAGGCAAGTCTTTAGATGACATCCTCATCTATTCCAAGAATGAAAAAGAGAATGAGGGTCAATTTTTCGCTAATAGTGCTGTTCCCGCCTTTAGAGAGAACAACTGTGGCATGGGAAGTTGTCGGGCGTTCCTTCCGCAGAGAGATCCACCTCATTTAGGTCATATCATCGCGCTTAAGGAAATCAAGGACCTGTGAAAGGTAAAGGCCATTGCTGGAACGGCTAATGCCGTAAAAATGCCATGAGGTGAGAAAGTTTTCCGCTGGGCTAGTGTTGGTTGTGGAGCCTAATTATCTCTCTCTCCCCGATTCGAGGTCCCGTTTCACCGCGGTTTATACCCCATGAATTCAGCTTCATTAACCTTTAAGTATGACTTCCTCCACGCCGGAGTGCTGGGGTACCCCTCCAAGCCCGGTCCATCCCCCACCGGGGCAAGCTGCCCCCGCGGGGTCTGGGGTAAAGCCCCGCGAAAAAATTGCCTTGTAAAATTATAATATACTCTACTGTAACCGACGCTCATTACAAGGCCTGCGATCTAACAGAGATGATTATGTTAGGTTTTACCTAGAAGGCAACCTCTTTTATGAGGGAACTTATTTCGCGCTATGGATGAGGGGTAAAGCATCGCATTATGAGAGAGAGGACCCGAGAGAAAGTAAAGCAGGGCCTTTATACAATGGTTTCATCAGAGGGTTGTGTAATTTTCCATTTCATTTGATAAGACAAAAGGAAGGACCACCTCTAGTGGATCGAAATTCACACCGTTCGCCATAAATTTGTAGGTCTCTTGTATTGCGTGTCTCTACCGTTTTGTTTCGTGATTTGTTTTGTAATTTCATTGTCTGTCCTGTTTGGGTTAGCTAGCGGGTTGCCACTCAGAGATTTTGGAAGGGTTCTCTAAAATATCAAATCCCATCACCACCTTGCAACGCTAGGGGGTCAGGTATGAATGCACAAGAGGATAGTGTGTTCATTGTGCTTAAGAGGTTACTAACTAGGCGCCAATTCTACGAGTGTCGAAAATGGAAAAGGACTTTACGACCGCACGGATGCTCTAAGAAAGGGTTGGGAGCCATGTTAATGTAGATGGAGGAGTCATAGATTATGCATCAAGGAAGTTGAAGAAACATGAGGAGATATAACGTAACTCATGATTTAGAGTTGGTACCTATAATGCTAGCTCTGAACTCTTTGGAGGCACTATCATCTTGTTGGGCAAAATTTGAGCTCAAAATGCACTATCAAAGGTTAAAACATCTCCCTTCACCAAAAGAGATCCGGAATGCCGTGCAGGATGGAGGAGTTTATGAGTGAGTAATGATTGTGCTCATACGGGATCAAGGGAAAGTAAAATGTGGTCAGTAGATTCCTTGAGTAGGAGACCATACTCCTCTCCTTGCATCCTTAAAGGTCAATCTCAAGGAACGTGTGTTGGAACAACTCAAAGGAGATAGTTGGTATTTAAAAATTACTTCAAACCTCCACCTGTGAGTGGGAGAAGCGCTAGGATCCAGTGAATGTAAAGGATATACATGGAAACAGATGGGTTGTTAAGATATCAAGGGAGGGTGTATATTCCTGAGAATGGGGATATTCAAGCATCATACTAAAGGAATCCCACAGATCACTTTATTGTGCACATCCGGAGGAAGAAGATGTACGCAGATATGAGGAAATATTTCTTCTGGGTAGACATGAAGCACGATATAGTCCATTTCATCACGCTTTCAAATCTTAGAGGTCACCAAGTGAAAGTCAACCACCATCACCAAGAGGGCCTCCTGCAACCATACATGATGTCCCTATGTCCAAGTGGGAAGTCATCTCATGGATTTTGCTGGCCAGCCATCCCATGCATTGACAATGCCAATTCTGATAGTGGATAAGTTAACCAAGAGTACCCATTTCATTCACATTAGACACTTACTATGTCACCGATGTGGAACGCAGGTTTGTAAGCAGTTATCCGCTTGTACCTGATAATCAAGAAGATCATTTTAGATAGGACTCCAGATTCGAATTTAGCCTTTGGACAAGTTTACAAATATTGGGGTCCTAGCTTGAACTTAAGAACAGCTATCATCTCTAAAATGACGCTACCGGGACTGAGAGAGTAAATCAAGTCATGGAAGACATATTTAGGATGTGTATGTAATGGATAATCAAACCCAAAGGTAAGAGAAGTGTACCTACCTTTTAGTAGAGTTTGCCCATACAATAACAGCTTTATCAGTTCCACTTTAATGCCACCCTACGAAGCTTCTAGAAGGGGAGGTCAGCGTAATGCCATTGATTTGGATAGACTAGAAGATCGAAAGTAACAGCCATAATGGAATTGATTCAATAAATGGAGGAACAGTTGATTCCGGGATTAGGGTGTATACTAAAGGAATCACAGGATAGGCTAAAAAGTTTACGCATGCACACAGGACTGACCAAAGTTATGAAATGGGAGACCAGGTTTCCATCCGAGATCGGGCCTAATAAGAGTACCATACCGTTCAAAGGGACAAAGTTTTCACCTCGGTTTATATGACCATTCAAGATCCAAGAGAAAAATTGGCTATTCCATCGCTCCCCGTGATCGCTTATTAATTCCCAATTTGCATAAAAACTCATAATGGTATTTCATGTATCCATGCTTTTATACAGCCGCGTTGCTGATGAATCACATAAACTAAATTAAAAGGAACTGCGTGTATCGGTCGCGGGAACCCTCATGGTAGAACCATATGCATATTGGACCGTGAGTCCGACAACTCGTGAAACCGGCCCCAGACCAAGTTAAGTTTCAGTGGGACAAGTATAGTCCGTGATCCGCTACTTGGGAAGATGCCGACACACTACAAATGCAGGACTATTCCTTATCTATTTTGACCACCTTGAGAACATATTTCTCGAAGGATGGGGTGTATGTAACCCCACCCTTTGACTTAGACAACCGTGGATTACCCGAGGCCTATATAATTTATTTCTTCTGAGAGCCTAAATGAAATCATTAAGGATACACTTAAACCTGTTCTATGAACTTCTTTATGAATGTTTGGAATGTTATTTAATGATGATGCTATGATGCTGCAATCTTACCACGGCATGTAAAATCTTATGAATGTTTAAAATGTTATTTGATGATGATGTATATGATGATCTACTACGCAGGTAATGTAAATTTTATGAACGTTTAAAGGTTATTGATGATGATGTATATGATGTGACACATTGTGAGAACTGCAAGAAATTAATGAACAAGCTTAAATCTCTATTAGATGATGATGATATTGAAATCTAATTTGGGTAAATGATAATCTTTGTGAATGGGTATTTAAATTGAATTATGGGATATTACTAGATCTATTTCTAATTGGAAAACTTTGATGTAAATTTATCTGTACGGGGATACTAAATTGAATGATGATAGCAGCTGCAATTACATGATGATAATGCATAGGAAATGTATGAGTTTTGTGTTATAGACTAATCTACAAGTTAAGGGAAGCCATGAAACAGCCTAAGGATAATGATGATGAAAGTGGATATCAGACCACCTAACCGAGAAACATTATGGTATAACATTGTATGTGAAATTTATATTGGTTTGGATGGGATTGCTAAGGATATATGTGGATGAGGCATGACGTGATGATGAATCGCCCAAAACCGGAATAAATGATGAAAAAACCTCCAACATGGTGCCATCAGAGACCTAATATAGTGTTGACCCTTGTTCTGCTAGGAGGGGTGGAGGCTTTTCCTACCATGTATCCTCCATTGTAGGTGTGGACCCTAAGGTAATTAGGAGGGGTGGAGGTATTTCCCACCGAACTCGAACCTCAAGTCATGGGAGAGGATAAGCAGTTCACGCCTCCCATGACTTGTGATGATGATTGTCAGATGCCCGCTAGGGAAGTTTGGTCGAGATAGCCACACTTCCACTTACAGCTTCTATTTGGAGTTAGGGTCAATACAGTTGACCCTCCAAGATAGTCTAGAAGAGGGAAGGATAGGAAATGGATATGGAAGTAGGCTAGGGAGGAAGGATGAGCAAGGGAACAGTTGAGAAAGTATGGAGATCTGGCTTCTTGTGGTGGAAGTTGATGTTTTCCTTCCAAAAAAAAAAATGAATATTCATTATTAAGTAACTAAACCAAAGTCATTAAAAATAAAATTGTTGAATCAGACAATAGTAATTAAAGGATTTCAAACAATTGATTATTTTAAGTTGTCTTTTATAAAAGACTAGTTTGCTGACTGGATTGACAAGGGTAAATAAAATACTAAAGGATGTCAGTTTGATTGCTGAAGGCGCTGCATGTAGAATTGTATGTACTAGCTACACACATGCAATTTTGTACATATACACTAGTATGTATACATTTCCTTGACTTACTTACTAATAATATCGGGTAATTGTTATGAATATGTGAACCATGTTTCTTGTCCTTGTACCATAAGATACCTTTTAACTGACCTAAGTTTCCGAAGGGTGGGTGTATGTGGAATCTAATTCCTGCTTAAATAGGTGTATGATAATTAATTATAATTAAATTACAACATAATTGTCCCAAAGATTAGTTAAACCCACTATTTCTTAATAACATTTACTAATTAATTATTAATTAGTTATTCATAAGTGTCAATGATTAATTTAGCATTAATTAATTCAAATTAATAAATAAGGTAAAGAAATAAAAGGAGGATAATAAACTATATTGATAAATTAAGTTACGTATCCAACAAGGGATAACATATTAAATACATGAGGATAAAATAATAAAGGAGGCATAAGGGGCATTAACGATGGGAGGATAAGGAGCTAATAAATGAGTTAGGTAGGGATTAAATGAGGCGGGAAGTCGGTGAAGGAGGAATAAGGAGGGGAAGGAGTTTGACGGGAGGTATTCTACGGAGGTTGGGGGGATGATTTTTGGGGAGCTCTGGATTTGCAGAGAGAAGTGAAGTTATGGAGTAGGATTGATACAGTGCACTGGAGTTGCCGGGGGTTTTGGGCACGGGGGCCAGGATATCCGTTGATATCCTGGAGCTAGGGAGTTACCTAGTTGGCAGGGAGAAAATAGGTTTTGGGTAGTGTTTTGCAGAAGCGGGAAGGAGGCAAGCGGCGGACAAACAGAGGTTAATAACATCAGGTTCAGGTATTTATTTCAAATTATGCATTGTTTTGATCAGTTATAAATTTTTTATTATGTGTTGATAAAATTATAAATGCTTAGGTGCTGAATTAAACGAATTATTGAATTTTGTTTACGTAAATTCTACTCAGCCCCTTACATCAAAAGGAGGCAAATCCAGCTGATGTAAAGAAGTTTTCAAATGTCGAGGTACAAACACGCCATATATATGAAGAAAACTCAAATTCAAAAGTTAATCAAGAAAATGCTACAAGTATACGAAGTAAAGATCAAGTTGCGAGGATGCCTTATCAACATCCTAATCACAAAAATCGATACTTTAGCCAATCCTTGTATCAACAAAAACAAATGTCCATTATGCCAAAGAATATTACTTCCACTACAAGTGATGCTCAAAGTAGAAGCTATCATGAGAGTCGAAATACATCAAGTTCTTTCCAATAACCCTATAAACTCCCCATGCAGAAGATTGAATTAGGATGGGCAGACTCCTTTACAATGCGACAGTTCTATTCAACACTTAGAAGATCCTATCGTCTCAGGTCCTCAACGATTACTATCTCAATAATGAAGAAGCATGAGACAATAATTACAATCTGGAGCAAGATATAAGTCTTCCATAAAGTATGCTTTGAGGACAAAGCATTTTTAAGGGGAAGGCAATGTTATGAACATAAATATACATATAAATAGATATTCATAATATAATAATTAATTAATAAATAATAATTATTGATAATGAAAGGACATGTCTCAAAGGACATGACTATTGGTTAATGGAACCTCTGTGTGGGTATATAAACAAGCCCTCGTGCTCAATTGCGAATCATCTTACTATTCATTCTTATTAAATATATATTTGTCCATATGGATTTGATTACTATATTCTAGATATTTTGGATTATTTGTGTGTGAGGAACTTTGTTTGTCTCAGACTCGCCTAAAACCATTTCAAAGTAAACACATGAAATCTTGAAAAAGACAAGCAAACTAACATCTAACCCAAGCTATAACTATAGAAACAAAGACACTGGACTCTATCAAGAAACTTGTGCACTTACTGAATTTCTATAGTTGCAAGTTGTGTGTGTACAAATGAGCTCTAGCATCATGTATTTATACTGCTCTTTCTTAGCTGTCTGGGCCGAATTCTCTTTCTGGAGGCTAAAGACTCAATATTAATTATTTTCTTTAGTCGACTTGTCTTATAGGGTTATGTCCAATGCTTTAGGGTTTCTTCTTACTTCCTGGAATATTCTATTCTTGTTAGGGTTACACGTGGAGGTTAAAACCTCCTGCAGCTACCATAATATCAACACTCATTACTCCAATTCTGGGAATTATAATGTATTTTGGCCATCACAGATACTCCTATGACCTCGCAAATTAGGGGGCATTTGTTACAACAAATTTTTTCACACTCCATGCATCTTTCTTTGATGGCCTTCCATTTACCTCTACAGACTAAAGTTCCCCTATTTTCCTCACTCCAAAGTAAAAAATTCAAAGTTTTTCACAAATATGCGGGCCATAGTTAGAAAACTTCCATATACGTAGGTTTCTCCATTAGAGCCCACGTAGATCATGTTTTGTGCTCAAAAATTAAAAATATGTCAGTTTTTCATGCCATGTCACAAGATCCATGATCCTTGACCTTCCATATACTAGAAACTCTCTGACTCAACCCTTCAATTCCATTTGGACGTTATAAATTGAGCCATATAAATTCCCTGAAGACACATCATTGAGAGAAAAGATACTCTAGAGAAATTTCAATTCAAATTGAGTCTGCATCCCTTTGTTCTTGAAATTTTGAACTTCTCATGTTCAACCCCGAATCTCTTCCTATATTGAAATGAATAAAATCAATTACTCCTACTACTTGTGAGATTTCCTTTGTGGAGGACTGAAGTGGTGAAGGCCCAGTTGGAGGGACTTAGTTTCTCAGTTCTGATATGTGTCGTTACATAATTTTGTCACCTATGTACTTCTGTTGATTACATTAATAGAAATACTCTTTTCTCATCCAATTTTGTGTTGTAAATATTTACATTACCTTCCATGGGAATATTTGATGTACATGTTAATGGATTATGCTAGTTTATACGCTAACATTCTATATAATTTCTATATGCTTGTATATATTGGTTGTTTAGGAAAAGTTGCAAGCATCAAG
>SNQJ01S0223064.1:0-11656 GCA_010110895.2 Picea sitchensis
CGTGGTCAGGCATTTGGTTTCAGGCATTGGTCGCTAGCTTGTACTGTCTCTAGCATTGGCTGAGTTGTAGAGTTTAAGCCCGCGACCTATTTACTTTTGGCTTTGTTTAGATCCGTAAGGGTCTTTCGAAATCTCCATTTCTGCTAGTACGCCCAGATCACCATTTATTTCACAATCCATCTACTAACCCTGCTCGCCATTGCCACGCTCTCTGAGTTAGGTTGGGTGTTTTGACCTGGTGCAGGAATGGAATACGTAAGTGGACATATGTTTTTATCACAAAAGATTGGGCTTGTAGGATGACATTATTTCTCTTTTAATGGATTGGGCTTGCCCATTAGGAAATGGCCCCATCCCATACACACCGATCCAAAGCGTGGGTGAGGAGCCATTACCCCCCAGGCCTAAGAGCGTCGGTGAGGAGCCATTCCAGAGCCATCTTATGGCTACCACGCCTACCTATTAGGAAAGGAGGTCAACTAGTTCATAACATTCCAAAGAACTCGTGTAGTCAGTCTCATCGGTCGGTGGATGAAAGGGGGGTTTCAATTAGCCGCTNGCTCAATCATTGTTCCCGCAAAATTTACATTTATATATATATTTTTAGAATTTCCGTTTTTGTTTCTAATTTTATATATATATATGTAACGACAGAGCGAGGCATTCAACGACAGAGGGTTTTTGTCTTAAGGTTTTTCCACCAGGAACGAAGGGCAGAAACGGGCTTCATGCAGGATTGGTGGGTGAGAGCTGGTTCAATGGGCATGACCATTTGTATTTCCTGGCCGTTCTTCTGAGCAATTTTCAGGCAAACTTGGACACGGACGAGTCGGTGTCGTGGAAGTCGTCATACGCAGTTGCCAAAGCGGCGAAAATGGTGAAGTATATCGTATGAATTATTCCGGTTTGGGAATATTTTTCTTTTTGGCAGAAAGAAGGAATGAAAGAGCTCAGACCGACAGGTATTGGAGCCATGAATCTCTGCTTTCTTTTCGAGGTATTCTCTATCTCCTGTTCCGTCAATTTTCAGAGATTTCAGTATATAAATTTTGCAAGGGTTATCCTTCCATTTCCTTTTTGATCTCTTGACCTTTTATAGATTTGATACGTGGATAGCTTAGAATTGATTGTATGTATATTTGGTTTGGGGTAGCTTAGAATTGAATGCATGTCCTATTAAATCCTTGCAGAAAAGCCCACATAGATTTGTTATGTGGGCAGTTTGGAATTGATTGTCTTATGAATTCCCTGCAGAGAAGCCCCTGTAGATTTGATTGTGGATATATTCCTTGTTAAATCCCTACAGAGAAGCCCACGTAGAATTATCTCGCAGGATCTGTTTGCATATACTTTGCAATTACGATATAAGGGAGCATGTTGAGCTCTGGGATTTTTGAAAAAAATAGATTTCTCCAACTGTGAATTCATTTTAATGTTTAATCTCTGTGTAGAGACTTGGTGTATGAGTTTTCTCATTTTATTTTGTAGAATCTATAGACCATTTTACAGGTTAGATAAATTTAGAGTAAAATGAGCAACACAGAAGTGACTTATTTGGGTTTGGCTGGAATTGGATTGAATTATTCCAGGAATATGAAGGAAATTTGGTTTTTCATTTTACATTTATTTATTGCTCATTCCTCTACTTCTCTGTCAAACATACATAAAAACATAGAACTTACATTTCCCTAGCTAAATAGAGCGAGAATTTGTTGCATGGAAGAAACCCCATCGACGAATTTGCTCATTTGTAACAACCCTAGTAGCTTGTTTTACTTTGGTAAATTTGTTTTTACATTTTCAATTCGTATTGCATTTATTTTTATATTTGTGTTAAAAATATTTGTGTTTGGTTTGCAGGTTAGGCGTAGCTAGAGTTGGAGCTGGGAACTTGGCCCTTAAGGCCCAAAATTTATATTTACCCTAATACATTTATTTAGGGATTTACTATAACTAAATAGGAGTGTTTATTTAAATTTATGGGTGGGTAGGTAGGCCCTTGGTTCCAGATTTTGAACCAGGGCTCTGATACCATATGTAGGGGCCGAATAGATTTAACGTCAAATAATTACATAAATTGTAACAGTATTGATTTCAGAAAATTCACTAATTTCTTTTAATTGAGCAAAACAGTAAAATTCAAATATTCCTTTAATTGAGCACATTCGCATATAAATTTATCAACAATAATAAAATTTTATAGAAAAATAAAACAAATACACAATTTAAATTACCTGGGTCTGATGCTAATTCGCCTTGCTGCCTTACTATTGCCTTCCTGCTGCCTGATGCACTGACCAACACTGCCCAAAACTACTATCCCCCCTGCCAACTAGGACAACTACCTAGCTCCAGGATATCATATGGATATCTTGGCCCCTGTGCCCAAAACCTCCAGCAAACCGGTGCCTGTACTGATCCAATCCGACTCCAAAAATCAAATCCCCTCTCTGCAAATCCAAGAGAGCCCCCAAAAATCCATCCTCCAAAATCTCTCGTCGAATGATAATGCCCTTCGTAAACCTCCTCCCCCCTCCATATCCTTCCTTCACCGCCTCATGCATTTATTTCCTTACCCACCCATTTATTACCTTATCCGCTCATAATCAATTTCTTATCATTTTATATTCAATGTCTTATCCCTTCCCGTGTACATAAGTATTTAACAAATTAACTTATAATTTATTATCCCTATTAATTTAATACCCATGTGATGCAGGAGAATCGCTCACTCATCAAGCGAGCCAGCACATTGAGAGGAAACAGCTGGACAACGCCAACATGCATTTTGAAATACTTGGGAGTTGTTGCGCTGCTCTTTAATGAAGTCATTCATAAAGAAGCGCACTTGTATTGTAAAGGGTACCTTGAGCCTTTAATCTCTCGTCCTTAGTAGATAGGAAGGAATATAATAGATTTAATGCTGTTAGATAGGAATTAATTGTAGATTTGATAGTTTCAATTTTCGAGAGGGAAAACGGATATAGACACACTCCTTTGTACATTTTAACATATTGAGGAACATGAGCAGCAAGAGAAGAGCAAGCAGAGAACTTGTGGAGAACACCCATGTACAGATTGAATTTATAGAAGAGAGTCTTTGATTCAATTCCATGGTTTGTGTTGTTTCTCTGTGTTGATATTATGCTCATGGATGTTTTCTTTCTGTCATATATTGGCTTTGAATATGCTGTGCATGTGATTTCAGAGGTTTAACTGAAGTCTGTGAGAGAAGATAATGATTTTCAATTGTTTCTCTGTTTGAGCCGGGAGATTCCTGCATAGAGTGCAGCTGAATTCATCCGCATACAGTGCATTGATGAGGCTAGACAGTTAAACTCTTATTCTCATCTTCCCAAAAGTTGAATTGGGTTATTAGAGTTGTGCAGGAGAAGTGCAGGCTGAATTTGAAGTCTCAGCAGTTAGTCTGAGCAAAGGAAGGTGTAGACTACTGTTGTAGGAAGTGTACAGAGTCTGGAAGAACTCAACACTTCGAGAGTTGTTGGGGTCGAGCGCGAGAAACGTGTGTAAATTCTCTGAGGGAGTTAGAGTTGACAAGATCAGGAGGGATAGTTCCTTCGTGGATACTGCAGGAACAGACCCAGGAGAGGCTCGAGCAGGAAGAAGCTATGGAGCGGAAGAAATCCTCAAGTAGGAGAATCAACGGCCAGGGTCCGCAGGATAGATTTGCGAAATCATGTTGACCGTCATATCGAGGAAAGTTGCGCGGGAGTTAGTCCTTAGGCACAGGCAAGAGAATCGGGGGCCATCGGGATTCGGCACTTCAGAAATTTCGGTGTCGAAAGAAACACAGAGAATTCGTGAAACTCCGAGCTGCGACGGGTCCCACGGTGATAGCGTGTGGTATTGACAGGTGGCGTCACGCATCGGGGTTCGGGACTTGGGAGGCCCTATGAAACGGTGTCACGGAAACCGCGAATTCTCGATCGGCGATTTCCCGATTGCTACAAGTGTGTGGGGTCCAAGCGACAACAGCGAGGATAGGTGTCATTGGCAATCAGCACATTGGGATTCAGAGTTTTGGAACCAAATCTGTTGACATCGTGAGTAGCGATATCCCAATAGGGAAATCCCCGACAAGAATGGGAGCGTTGACTCTTTGACCTATTGGGGTTCGGGGTTTCGAGTAGCACGTGAACATGCCCACAAGTTTCACGATATTGCGAAACCCGATTTCCCGAGAAAACAACCGGGAGATCAACCGAGTACCCTGTGGGTGAAGAAAGGTCCCGATACAGGATCTGAGGGCATTGTAGCTCTTCGGGCCTGAGTCGAAGAAGGTCCTGGTGAGAGCAGTTGGACCACGAGGGTCACGATTCGCACCAGTGTGATATCAAATCAGGAGACTCTTTGTTTTCTGTAACAGAGAGGGAAGATTACATCATGCCGCCGAGAAGAGAAAGGAAGTCACCTGATCGAGAAGACAGGGATGCCCGAAGAAGAGGTAGGCCAGCAGGAAATCCAGAAATGGAGCGAAAAATGATAGATCTCTGAGTAATTCTTGAGGAGATGGAGACAACGCAGAGACGCGGAGTCGGCGCTGGAGAGTTCAGTGATTCCGAGGTGGAAGAGGAAGCTAGACATGATGAAGGAGAGGTCAGAGCAGAGGATGCATCGACCGAGCGATTGATCAAGGCCATTGCTAGAATGAGTTCTAAGACCAAAATGGATATTCCAGCTTACGAAGGAAGCCTGGATGAAGAAGAGTTGTTGGATTGGATCCGAGCACTTGATACCTACTTCGATTACGAGGATATCGAAGAGGACAAGAAGATAAGGCATGCTGTTACGAAATTAAAGGGACATGCAGCCTTATGGTGGGATGAGCTACAGGCGGATAGACGTTCCAAGGGAAAACAAAAGATCAAAAGCTGGGACAGGATGATCGCAAAGATGAAAGAAAAATTCATCCCCAGAGATTACTAGATCACTCTGTTCAGGCGAATGCAGAACCTGAGACAGAATATGATGACGGTGAAGGAGTACACCGAAGAGTTTTACAGACTCAATATTAGAGCAGGTCATCAGAAGAGCGATGATGAAAAGGTAGCGAGATATCTGAATGGTCTGAGGTATGACATTCAGGATGAATTGAGCATGGTTACCATCCGAACAGTTGAGGATGCATACCATATGGCTCTGAAAGCCGAGGAGAAGTTGAGCCGAAAGCAAGGACAGCGAGGGCGAGACAGGAGTCAGCCCAGAGGCAAGGAATTTGCCCAAGAAAGAACTCAGAATCCCAAGGAGGAATGGAAGAGGCCTCAGGGTAAAGTTGAAAGAGGTGGAACCTAACAACAGAGGCAACAATATGCTGAGCCGAGGAGACAGCATACAAAGCAGGGTGGCAGATATGCTGACGCGAACACTTTCCCTCGTACCAAAGGTAGGGGAAGAGGCAGAGGAGGAATCATCACATGTTTTACATGTGGGAAGGATGGACACAAAGATGTTGATTGTCCAGACAGGAAACCGGACATAGGAGAATCTCACATCACTGAAGCGTAGAGGCGTGATGTTGAGAATGAAGACATCGGGAGTGGGAAGTCACTAACGGTGCATAAAGTTCTCTTAACACCTGAGAAAGAGGTGGAGGACACAGCTCAGAGAACCAGACTGTTCAGGACTACGTGCAATACCAAGGGCTGGAAATGCAAGGTCATTGTGGACAGTGGAAGCACCAACAATCTCGTTTCAACCGAGATGGTGGAGAAATTGGAGCTGGAAACGACCAACCACCCAAGTCCATACAAAGTATCATGGCTGCGGAAGGGACATCAGGTGAGTGTCACTAAACAATGTTTAGTTGATTTTAAAATGGGTGAATATAAGGATAAGATTTTGTGTGATGTTATTCCCATGGATGTTTGTCATGTATTGTTGGGTAGACCATGGCAATATGACCGAAATGTGGTTCATGATGGGAGGATGAACACATATACCTTGGAGAAATATGGGAGGTTACACAAATTGCTTCCGATAAAGGATAAGGAAGTGAAGCCAGAAGTAAGTAACACCATACTTCTCATGAGTGGGAAGGAGCTTCTCACAGAGATGGAGAAGAAGGAAGATCCACAGTTCTTTGTTGTCAAGAAGCTGAGAATTGTTCTGACAAGCACAAGGGTGGATGACTTTCCAGAAGAGATTCAGGAACTGCTGGAAGAGTTCGTTGATATCATCGTGGACGAACTACCTCTTTCGTTACCACCGATGAGGAGTGTGAGTCACCACATAAACCTCATACCTGGAGCAAGTTTTCCAAATAAAGTCACGTACAGATTGACGCCACAGGAGAATGAGGAGGTCAAAAGGCAGGTATAGGATCTGCTGGACAAGGGACTGGTCAGGGAGAGTCTCAGTCTGTGTGTTGTTTCGACAGTACTAAGTCCGAAGAAAGATGGAGGCTGGAGGATGTGTACAAACTCCAGAATGATAAATAAAATCACCATCAGGTACAGATTTCCACTGCCGAGGATGGATGATCTGATGGATTGCCTGAGTGGGGCAAATTATTTTTCGAAGATTGATCTCAAGAGAGGATATCATCAGATTCCCATGAGAGAGGGAGATGAATGGAAGACAGCATTCAAGACAAACGAAGGTTTGTACGAATGGCTGGTCATGCCGTTTGGCTTGACAAATGCGCCGAGCACATTCATGAGGCTGATGAATGAGGTCCTGAGGGAATTCATCGGGAAGTTTGTAGTCGTATATCTGGACGATATATTGATTTTCAGTAAGATGAAGGCTGAGCATTTGAAGCATTTAGCCATTGTGATGAGAAGACTGCAGCAGGAGAAGTTGTTGGTCAAAATGAAGAAGTGTTCCTTCATGAAGACAGAGCTCATTTATTTGGGTTTTGTCATATCGGCAAATGAATTGAAGATGGAACCTGAAAAAGTGGAAGTGATAAAGAGTTGGCCATCACCCAGGAATGTTTTCGAGGTAAGGAGTTTCCATGGTTTGGCTAGTTTCTACCGAAAATTCATTAGGAATTTCAGTGGGATTAGTGAAGCAATGATGGACACAGTGAAAAAACGACATAAAGTTTTTCATTGGACAGCAGAGGCTGAGAAGAGCTTCAATCTGTTGAAGCGAAAGATCACAGAGCAACCAATTCTGGTGTTGCCTGATTTCGAGAAGACATTCCAGGTGAAATGTGATGCCAGCGGGTATGCCGTAGGAGGGGTCTTAAGTCAGGAGGACAGACCAATGGCATATTTCAGCGAGAAGCTGGATGATGCAAAGCTAAAATACTCCACGTATGATAAAGAGTTTTATGCCATCATACAGGCATTAAAGAAGTGGAGGCATTACTTGATACCCAAGGAATTTGTTATGTACAGCGATAATCATGCATTGCAGTTTGTGAGTCAACAGGAGAAGTTGAACCAGAAGCATGCACAATGGGTAGAGTACATGCAGAACTTCACATTTGTGATCAAACACATTTCAGGGACTGCTAACAAAGTGGCTGATGCTTTGAGCAGGAAATGTTTGTTGTTGCAGGAGTTCAGAGTCAAGACGTTGGGCTTTGAAAATATGCAGGATATGTATGCAGGAGATGCAGATTTCGCAGAAGCATATGAGGCAGCTGAGAATATAGTTCTCAGAGATCGGAGCCCGTGGATGGATTATATGATCCAGGAGGGATTTCTATTCAGAGGCAATCAGTTATGCATTCTGAATTGCTCCATGAGGGAGAATTTGGTGAAGGAAAAGCACAGCGGAGGCTTAGTAGGTCATTTTGGACATGACAAAACATTCGCGAAGCTGAGCGAATCGTATTTTTGGCTGGGCATGCGAGCATATGTCAAGAGGTTTATTGATAGGTGTCGAATTTGTCAACATTCAAAGGGCCGAAAGCAGAACACAGGGTTTTATCAGCCATTGCCCATTCTGGACAGGCCATGGGAGGCAATTAGCATGGATTTTGTATTGGGTTTACCGAGGACGCAGAGAGGGGTTGATTCCATCTTTGTGGTGGTGGACAGGTTTTCGAAGATGGCACATTTTATACCATGCCAGAAGACCAGCGATGCGACCCACATCGTAAACTTGTTTTTCAAATAGATTGTTAGGTTGCATGGATTGCCGAGAAGCATAGTCTCGGATAGGGATACGAAGTTCATAGGTCATTTTTGGAGGACACTATGGAAAAATCTGGGAACTAATTTGGCATTTAGTTCATCTTACCATCCGCAGACAGATGGACAGACCGAGGTGGTCAACAGAAGTCTCGGAGACTTGCTGAGGAGCTTGGTGACATAACACCATAGCAGTTGGGACAACATGTTGCCACAGGCAGAGTTTGCATACAACGATTCGGTGAATCGGAGTACAGGCAAGAGTCCATTTCAGATTGTGTATGGAACACAACCGAGGGGAGTTTATGAACTCAGGGAGTCAGAACATATTGCGACTAGCAGCGCGAGCGTTGAAGAGTTCACTGAGGCAATGGAGGAACTTCACACGAAAGTGAAGCAGCGACTGATGGATGCAAATCAGGAGTATAAGCGCAAGCAGATCAGCATCGGAGACAACTTCGGTTTGAAGTTTGCGATCTTGTTCTGGCACACTTGAGGAAAGAGAGGTTCCCAAGGAAAACATATAACAAGCTCAAAATGAAGAAAATCGGGCCATGAAGGGTCCTGAAGAAATTTGGAGAGAACGCATATGAAATTGAGTTGCCAGATGGCATCGGGATATCTCCGATATTTAATGTTTCAGACTTATACCCATACAGGGCTGGAGAAGCAGAGGCTGGAACTGAGGAACCAGTGATCTAGTGGCAGAAGCAGTTACCAGTTGCAGAAAAGCCACAAATGGAGTGCATACTGGATAAGAGAGTGGGAAAGAAGACCAGGCGAAAGAAGTACTTCGAATACCTGGTGAAATGGAAAAATCACCCAGTAGAGGATGCCAGCTGGGAGACTGAAGTGATGATATAGAAGCATGGATAGACCATGCAGGAGCTCATGGAAAGGAGCCCATGAATATTTTCAAGCCGAGGAGTATGATGCAGGAGCATCGCTCACTCATCAAGCAAGCCAGCACATTGAGAGGAAATAGCTGGACAACGCCAGCATGCATTTTGAAATACTTGGGAGTTGTTGCGCCGCTCTTTAATGAAGTCATTCATAAAGAAGCGCACTTGTATTGTAAAGGGGAGATTGAGCCTTTAAGCTCTCGTCCTTAGTAGCTAGGAAGGCATTTAATAGATTTAATGTTGTTAGATAGGAATTAATTGTAGATTTGATAGTTTCAGTTTTCGAGAGGGAAAACGGATATAGACACCCTCCTCTGTACATTTTAACATATTGAGGAATAGGAGCAACAAGAGAAGATCAAGCAAAGAACTTGTGGAGAACACCCATGTACAGATTGAATTTATAGAAGAGAGTCTTTGATTCAATTCCATGGTTTGTGTTGTTTCTCTGTGTTGATATTATGCTCATGGATGTTTTCTTTCTGTCATATATTGGCTTTGAATATGCTGTGCATGTGATTTCAGAGGTTTAACTGAAGTCTGTGAGAGAAGAGAATGAGTTTCAATTGTTTCTCTGTTTGAGCCGGGAGATTCCTGCATAGAGTGCAGTTGAATTCATCCGCATAGAGTGCGTTGATGAGGCTAGACAGTTAAACTCTTATTCTCATCTTCCTAGAAGTTGAATTGGGTTATTAGAGTCGTGCAAGAGAAGTGCAGGCCGGATTTGAAGTCACAACAGTTATTCTGAGCAAAGGAAGGTGTAGACTACTGTTGCAGGAAGTGTGCAGAGTCTGGAAGAACTCAACACATCGAGAGTTGTTGGGGTCGAGCGTGAGAAACGTGTGTAAATTCTCTGAGGGAGTCAGAGTTGACAAGCTCAGGAGGGATAGTTCCTTCGTGGATACTGCGGGAACAGACCCAGGAGAGGCTCGAGCAGGAAGAAGCTGTGGAGTGGAAGAAATCCTCAAGCAGGAGAATCAACGGCCAGGGTCCGCAGGATAGATTTGCGAAATCCTGCTGACTGTCATATCGAGGAAAGTTGCGTGCGAGTTAGTCCTTAGGTGCAGGGAAGAGAACCGGGGGCCATCGGGATTCGGCACTTCGGAACTTTCGGTGTCGAAAGAAACACAGAGAATTTGCGAAACTCCGAGCTGCGACGGGTCCCACGGTGATAGCGTGTGGTATTGACAGGTGGCATCACGCATCGGGGTTCGGGACTTGGGAGGCCCTATGAAATGGTGTCACGAAAACCGTGAATTCCCGATCGGCGATTTCCCGATCGCTACAAGTGTGTGGGGTCCAAGCGACAGCAGCGAGGACAGGTGTCATCGACAATCGGCACATCGGGATTCAGAGTTTGGGAACCAAATCTGTTGACATCGCGAGTAGCGATATCCTGATAGGGAAATCCCCGACAAGAACAGGAGCGTTGACTCTTTGACCTATCGGGGTTCAGGGTTTCGAGTAGCACGTGAACGTGCCCACAAGTTTTGCAATATCGCGAAACCCGATTTCCCGAGAAAATAGCCGGGAGATCAACTGAGTACCCTGTGGGTGAAGAAAGGTCCCGATACAGGATCTGAGGGCATTGTAGCTCTTCGGTCCTGAGTCGAAGAAGGTCCTGGTGAGATCAGTTGGACCACGAGGGTCACGATTCGCACCACCATGTCAATGAATGTAACATGTAATTAATTAATCAAATTGCAACCATTAATTAATTAGTATCATTATACCAATCTTGTTTAATTAATACCATATTAAGACAATTAATCCCCTAATTAACTTCTACTTAATAATCCTTAAACATTTATTCAACTAGGGTTGTTACAAGTATCGTTTGAAAATAAATGTTCATAACTGGTAAATGAGACGAAAAAATGGAATTATGGTCATGGAAAAATGGAGTGATGATAGTGAATAAAGTACCTTACCCCCCAACTTAACTTGTTGCATGTCTTCATGCAATGTGGCATAAGTCATAGAAGTGAAAAAGGAAAGGGAACTTAATGAGGGAATTTTCCAAATTATTCATAGCTAGCAGTTGAGGAATTACATGATTAAAGTTTAGAAAATAACATACCTCCACTTACCCAAAATGTTGATGAACTATGCAATAGGAATATGGTTGATGTGGCTACTAGATCATGGAAGATGTCACTGATGCAGGATCATATGGAAAGTGACTATTGCTGTAGCTGTGACTGTTGTCTGCTAGATCAGAGAATGTGAAGTGGAGGAAGTTGAACTGCTGTTGAATGCACCATGGAAAAGAGAAAGTATGAAAGTGGAACTGTGGTAGTCTCATATGGCTAAAGTCATGCTACTGTAACTGTTGATAGAGTCATGAAAAGTGTATAGTATTCACCCGCTGCTAAACCTGATGGTACAATTCTAATCATGCGAATGAATGTGTCGATGTCGAGCATGAAAAGAAGTCATTGGATTACCGACCAATGATGAATGTCGTTAACCAATGCGAGGAAAATCACCATTGATGTCAATGAGTGCCAAGGTACCTGAGTACATCTGGCGAAGTGTGAATGATTGATATGATGTCGATCCACCCTCAAAATCTGACGATCAAGGGATGTTGATGTATTCCCATGATTGTTAGCGAGAGAACTTGCCATTAAGGCATGCAAGCCTCCA
>SNQJ01S0223068.1:0-14896 GCA_010110895.2 Picea sitchensis
TCCCAAGTCTCTCAACTTGGATACTCCCTTGGGTTTCATTCCATACAATATCTGGAATGGGATCTTTCCAGTGCTTCTATTTGGTGACTCATTGTATGCAAATTCTGCTTGTGGCAGAATCTGATCCCACTGGTTATGATGCTCAGTGACCAGACTCCTCAACACGTTTTCCAAAATTTTGTTTACCACCTCAGTCTGTCCATCTGTTTGAGGATGATAAGATGAGATGAAGGATAGATCCATCCCCAACTTCTTCCATAGTGTTTTCCAAAAATGACCAAAAAATTTCCTGTCTCTGTCTGAGATGATGCTTCTGGGTAGGCTGTGAAGTCTCACAACTTCCTTGAAAAACATATTTGCAAAATGGGTTGCATCACTGGTCTTTTGGCATGGGATAAAGTGTGTCATATTTGAAAATATATCTACCACCACAAATATGGAATCACATCCTCTTTGCATCATTGGCAGTCCTAACAAAAAATCCATGCTTATTGCATCACAAGGCCTTTATGGTATTGGCAATGGTTGATACAATCTAGTGTTTTGTCTTTTTCCTTTCCCATGTTGGAAGATTCTACATATGTTCACAAATTTCAACACTTATTTCCTCATACCTATCCAATAGTATGAACTATTCAACTATTTGAATGTTTTATCATGACCGAAATGTCCAGTCAATCCTCCACTATGCTTCTCCTTCAAAAGGTTATCCCTCATTGAAAATTTTGGTATGCGTAACTGATTTCCATTGAATAACAATCCCTATTGAATTGTATCCTCTGCCCACTGGCTCCTATCTCTCATCACAGGATTCACGCATGCTTCGTATGCCTCCTTGAAATCCGAATCATCACTGTACATTTCCTTAAGGTGTTCAAACCCCAAGGTCTTCACCTAAAATTCCTGTAGAATCAAACATCTCCTACTCAATGCATCAACAACTTTGTTAGCATTCCCGACAATATTTTTTATGAAAAAAGTAAAATTTTGCATAAACTCAATCCACTTTGCATGCTTCTGATTCAATTTTTCCTGTCTAGTTATGAATTGTAAAGCTTTGGTATCGCTATACAAGACAAATTCCTGTGGGACAAGGTAATGTCTCCACTTCTTCAGGGCTTGAATTATGGCATAAAATTATGTATAATATGTGGAGTAATTTCTCTTAGTCTCATTCAACTTCTCACTGAAATAGGCAATAGGTCTATTATCCTGGCTCAAAACTACTCCAATTGCAACTCCACTTGCATCTCATCTCACCTGAAATGTCTTTTCAAAATTTGGCAAGACCAGAATTGGTCATTCTGTTATTTCTCCTTCAGCGTATTGAAGCTCCTCTCGGCCTCCTTTGTCCACTTAAAATATTTGTTCTTCTTCTTCACTGTCTCCATCATTGGTGCACAAATTCCCCTGAAGTCTCTGATGAATTTCCTATAAAAACTTGATAATCCATGGAATCTTCTTACCTCAAACATGCTTCTTGGTGATGACCATTCTTTGATTTCTTTCACCTTTTCTAGATCCATCTTCAGTTCATTTGAAGAGATCAAAAAACCCAAGTAAATGAGTTATGTCTTCATAAAAGAGGACTTCTTTATATTTATCAGCAACTTCTCATGTTGTAGTCTTCTCATTACTAGTTTCAGGTGTCTTAAATTCTCCTCTTTAGTCTTGCTAAAGATCAGTATATTGTCCATATATACAACTACAAACTTGCCAATGAAATCTTTCAGTATTTCATTCATCAACCTCATGAAAGTACTCGGGGAATTTGTTAAGACAAATGGCATAACAAGACATTCATAGAAACCTTCACTCATCTTAAAGGTTGTCTTCCATTCATCACCTTATCTCATTCTTATCTGGTGATACCCACTTTTCAAATCTATCTTAGAAAAGAAATTTGCTCCACTTAAACAATCCATTAAATCATCCATTCTTGGAAAAGGAAATCTATACCTGATGGTGATCTTGTTAATGGATCTTCAGTCTATACACATTCTCCATCCTCCATATTTCTTTGGACTCAACACAGTTGGCACCTCGCATGGACTCAAGCTCTCTCTTACCATCCCTTAGTCTAACAATTATTGGACTTGGTTCTTTACCTCCTCATTTTCTCGAGGTGTCAGTCTGTATGCTTCTTTGTTTGGCATACTTTCTCCTAGTATCAAGTCAATATGATGGTTGATACTTCTGATGGGTGGTAATGAGTTAGGAAGCTCATCCACCACTATGTCAGCACAATTATCCAACAATTCCCAAATTTCTTTAGGCAAATCATCCATCAAATTACTTGTAAGGACAACTCTAGGTTTCCTCACCACAACAAAATGCATCTCCTCTCCTTTCTTAACTTCTCTCAAGAGTTCCTTCCAACTCATGAGAAGTATGCTTGTGTTGGCTTCTTATTCGGCTTTCTTCTCTTCTATTGGCAACAACATGTGTGTCCTACCATTCTTCTCCAAGGTGTATGTATTCTTCCTCCCATCATGAATGACATTCCTGTCAAACTGCCATGGTCTTCCCAACATAGTATGACATACATCCATGGGAATTACATCACATAGGATTTCATCTCTATATCCTCCTATTTTAAATTCGACCAAGCATTGTTTAGTAACCATTACCTGGCGTCATTTATGAAACCATGAGACTTTGTATGGCTTCGGATGTGCAGTTGTCTCCAGCTCCAATTTATCCACCATCTTTATAGATACTAAGTTGTCAGTTCTCCCACTGTCAATTATCACTTCGCAGACTATGTCCTTAGTCTTCCAAGTTGTCCTGAATAGGTTGTTTCTCTGCACCGGTTTTTCAACTTCTGCCTTTGTTTTTAAGAGAACTTTTCTCAACATCAGAGATGTTCCATCCTCTGCTCCTTCTGCTTCAACATTTATTCTTTGTTCTTCTGAAATGTGAGCTTCACCTTCTCCTTCTTTCTTTCTCTCGGGACATTCCCAAGACTTATTTCCTGCCTTTACACGGGTGTAACATCTCACTTCTCCTCCTCTGCCTCTTCCTCTTCCTCTGGAATAACTTATTCCACCATCTTCTCTTCCTCGGGAACTTCCTCCTCTTTCCAAGTGACTATGTGGTTTCTCAGTCTCATCTTTGGATTTTTGTGTCTTTTCATGGGAATCTCCCTTGCCTTTGTTTGGGACTAGGCTTCTACCTCTGCTTCGTTGGTTTTGTTTTATGGCCAACTTCTCCTTCGCCTTCAGTGCCAATTGATAAGCATCCTCCAGTATCCTTACTGAAATCATGCTGATCTCATCTTGGATTTCATATCTCATTCCATTTATATACCTAGAAACGTTTTCTTCATCCTTCTCTCTTTGTCCAATTCTGATGTTCAGCTTGTAGAACTCCTTTGTGTATTCTTTAACCGTCATACCCTTCTTTCTCAGGTTCTGCAACTTCCTAAACAAATTGATTTGGTAATATTTGGGCATGAATTTATCCTTCAACTTGGCTACCATCCTATCCCAATTCTTTATCTTTTGTTTTCCCTTGCTTCTCCTCTCAACCTGCAATTCATCCCACCACAGTGATGCATATCCCTTGATTTTGGTGACAACATGTCTCACTCTCTTATCCTCATTGACGTCTTCATATTTGAAATATTTATCCATTAATCATACCCAATCTAGCATCTCTTCAACATCCAAATTGCCTTCGTACATTGGGACCTCTATATTAGCTCTAGCTCCCAATCCAACAACTACTCTTAGCAAGTGTTCTTCGAAAACATTCTCACTTGTAGCTTCTTCAACTTCTAATTCTTCACTCTCTGCATCACTGATGTCTCCAAAATTAGGTTCTCTTCTTTGTGCTGCCTCCATCGCCTTCAATCTTGCACAAAGTTCTCGCATCTCCCTTTCTACAGCCTGATTGGCTAAAGGTTGTTCCACTCGTTTCCTCGGTGGAATTGTGTCGACTGTCTCTCACACAGAAAGTATAGCTTCAAGTTATTTCGTCTCCTCTATATCCTTTTCCTGTTGTCTGTAAGAAAAACTTCATCTCTGATACCACTTGATGTAGTGCCCCACCTCAGCAGGCTCTGCTGACCTCCCACTCTCTGGATCTTCTCAATCTTTGAGGACGAGCATCTCTTTGATTCCATGCTGGAATTGTCAAGAAATGTCCACAGGTCCTTTTCATGAAACTTCGTCGTGTGAACAAGCACCAGGCGCAAGCTTCTCTCATGTTATCACTAGATGTGACCATCAGCCTAGCCCAAAAGACGTTTCGTGATTTTGTGTGTCGAGTCTTTGCATGTGAATCACCCTGATTCTCCCAACCTCCGAAACCCCGACAAAAGTTTAGCGTGTACTAGATCCTCCCTTATCTTCCTTCAATGTGACCTCTTTTCATGACTCGGGGCTCAAATCTCAAACGCGTCGGGATTTAGCATATCACGAACTCCCAATATGATTATATTTATAGTCCACTATCAAGTCTACATTTTGAGTTTCACAACTTTGGGAGTATCCTTACCTCCATTATCCCAATATCTGAGATCGCGATGATGCTAGATTGACGGTCCAGATTTTTCCTTTGATCAGCAACTGTGATCAAGTCAAGATTTTGTGTTTCATGACTTTGGGAGTCTCCTTACCTCTATTCTCCTGATATCCAAGATCACGATGATGCCAAATCGACGGTCCATATTTTTCCTGTGATCAATGGTTGTGATCAAGTAGGGATTTCACCTTTTGCTCCTTTTCCTCTTATGGAGTTCCTTCAACACTTAGACGAATTCCAAATCTGTGCACTCCTTGCACCATATTCCTATGCAATACTTGGCTCTTGCGGATGACAGTGCATGCCTTGCAGCAACCACTTTGCCTCCTCACAAAGGGAAAGTTTCATGCTATCTCTTCTGAGTTTCGGAATCGAAATAGATCCTGGCATGCACTCCTTGTGTTCTATTTGCACACCTTGCACTCACTCAACAGAAGAGAAACAATTGAAACTTATACTAACATTCATAGTTTCATCAATTCATAACGAAATTCATTCATTTATGAAAACAAAATAACAGAAAATTACAAACAATAACAGTGTTATGCATTTGAGTCAATTCTCCTCTGTCATATTCATTCAAAAGTAAATGGATACAACTAATATCAAAACAATAACTCAAAACTCAGAAAATTCCTACTAACTCCCAACAACCTCATTTGGGAATACAAAACCTCTTTTTAGTTCAAAGGGTCCTTAGGGTTCCCCCCAACTACATCGTCTACTCAGAAAATGAAAAAAACTCTAACTGTTACCTAAGTTCAGTTACATTCAAGACTCGTAGTGAAACTCCCAGATCACTCATGATCATCTGCTCCCAAGAATTTGAGCTTCTTCCATTTTTCCAATCAACTCCAAAAGATTTGCAGTAACTCCCAGCATTTGAGACTCTGAAATGATTCCTAGGAATCGAGTTGTCCTGCCACATGTTCTTGTTGATGATTCTCCTGCATCATGTATTTTCATCTTCAATATCATCATATAAAGAAGAATAAATTGGAATAGGAACAATAGATGACACAAAAACTAGAGATGTCTCATAGGATGAAGTGTCGACACAGGGGCAGACCCAAGGTTCACTCCAAGAGCGCATCAACAAGCCCTAGCTACTGTCCCTTTCAGCAACACCTGTGAAGCAGATGCAGTCTCACCTGAAGCAACGATGAGGGGATTGTAGGACATAGATGTCTACAACCAGGGGAATATCAAGGGGATCTTGTATAACAACAATCACAGTATTCATATATCATTTACTAGCGAAATCTACTCTACAAAGCTATATATCTTGATCTAACATAGTAATGAAAATAATAGTATAATAATGGCAGAGATCAAATCATTAATCACTCACACAACAAAAGATGTACGTGGTTAACCCTCTATCTAGGGATACATCCATAGAACTCTACTTATGATATATTAAGATGAAGATTACAGTTCTGATCTGCACTCTTGGCCATCACATCCTCTCCCTCCTTCTGTCTTTCTCTCCCCCCTCCTACGCACCCAGTTGCAGGATCTGATCTTCGCACCCAGCTAAAGATCTTACAATACTAGAAGCCTTCAACACTTCTCTCTCACAATACCATGACCTCTCACCACAACAATAGAGCTAAATCAATAACAATATCATACCCCCCTAACCCAGGTCCTCTTGACCTTTATGTATACATTACAATACCTCACCGACAACCTTAGGCCAAAACCTATGTTTCAAAACCCTAATTACCAAAAACCCTAGGTGTCTGAGACCATAGGTCAACTTGATCCACTTTTCTGGACTTCACCAACCTGTCTTTCCTTCCTTCTCATGCGGTGCTCCAAAGCATCCAATGATGGATTTTTCCAATTCCTAAGTTGTCCTAGGTCCATCTTCCTTGATCATCTGTCATCCTCGATCTCCTCATCCAACAGATTGCTTTTCTGCACTTTGCTCCATCTTTTATTCTCTTTTGCTCACTTCGACCCAGTGACAGTCACTGTGTCTCCCGCAAAGTTCACTCTTTACCTTTTCTTCCTTGTTCTCCATTTCCTTTCATAACCAAGGGCCAACAGGCCCCCAATGCTCACCTTTGACTCATCCTGAGGCACTTCATATCTGGTCCTTTTGTTTTACTTCAACTTTGGACTACGTAGTGCAGCCTTTTATTTCTTCTTTATGCCTCCTTCCCATCCTTGTGCAGACTGTATTTCTGTGTTTGGTACCCAATTTCAACTGCACCTCGTACCTAAAGCCTTTTCTTCATGCTTTTACCTAGAGTTGTGAGGTAGTTGGTTGTCATAGTACAACTTCAGTCGACTCCCATTCACCAATCCTTATTTCCATTCTCCATTCAACGTCTTTAGTTGCGCAACTCCTCCTTCTGTGATGTAGGCAATCTCATATGGTCCAAGCCAATGCATCCTGAACTTCCTAGGGTGTTTGATAAACTTACTGTCATATACCAGTACTAAATCACCTTGCTTGAATATCTTTTTCTTGATGTGCCTGTCGTGGTAGGCATTTTCTCGTTCCTTCTGAACTTGCTGATGGACGCCTACAATGAATATGTCTTCTTCTAGTTCGAATAACTGTGGTATCCTCTCATGAACAATGCCAGTATCATCCATTTCTGTAAATGCAACAATTCTTAATCTCGATACCAAGTACTCCATCGGGACAACAACTTCAAGACCATAAACCAACTTGAAAGGGGTCTGCGTTGTTAATTTCTTGCAAGTGGTTCTATAATCTCAGAGTACTGCCGGTACTCTTAAATCCCAATCATCCTTGTTTACACTACAAATCTTTGTCAATGTTGTCTTCAAGATATTTTTGAATGCTTCAACTGTTTCGTTTTCTTGTCGATGGTAAGGTGTACTCTTCTGGCGGTGGACTGCAAATTCTTCAGTCAGGGATGCAATTGTCTTCTTGATGAAGTGTGTACCTTGATCACTCATAAGGACCTTAGGGCATCCAAACCTGGTTATTATGTCATCAAATATAAAACATGCAACTGTAGTTGCACTACATTCCTTGACCACTCTTGCTTCAGCCCATCTAGTTAGGTATTTTGTCACAGTGATAATATACCTTGCTCTTGTGCACTTTCCTGGTGGGTTTATAGGTCCCATGAAGTTAATGGCCCATTTTTAAAATGCCTATAGGGTCATCTATGGTGCTAATGGAATCTCATATCTGTGGGATGGTTTTCCAAATCACTGGCATACATCGCATGCTCTGGTATGTTCTTTAGCATCTTTGTGTAACGTAGGCCACCAAAGGCCAACTTGTAGAACCTTTTGCACAGTTTCTTTCCCTACGTAATGTCCTCCTTTGATGCCTTCATGAGCTTCTGTGAGGATCATCGGGCACTCTGTTTCCATAATGCATCTTCTTAGTATCTCATCAAGTCCTATTTTATATAGTTGACCAGCTATCAGTGAAAAATCTGTAGCGCGCACCACTAGTTGTTTTTCCTGGGAGATTATATACTCACTCGGAGCCATTCCTGTTGACAGGAACTTGACTATGTCTGTGAAGTGGTCATCAATATTTATAATGGCGAGAAGTTGTGCATACGGTAATGTATTCTCCAGATTGGTAGGTTCTTCGCCATGTTCCAACCTCGACAGGTGGTCTGGGCCCTTGTTCATTTTTCCTGGCTTAACTATGATCTCAAAATCATACTCTTGAAATAGAAGAAGCCATTTGCAGATTCGTCCCCCCAACACTGGCTTGTTGACTAGGTAATTCAGTGCAGAGTGATCAGTAAACACTTTAAAGTGTCCTCCTAACAAGTAGTGGCAGAATTTTTGCAACGCATACACCATGGCTAGTCCCTCTCTCTCTATAGTGGTGTAATTAAATTCAACGGTGAACAACTTCCTGCTGGCAAATGCTAATGGATGATTAATGTCCCCTTCTTCAGGTTGTGCCAGTAATTCTCCTAATGCAATGGAATATGCATCAACATGCACATGGAATTCCTTGCTCCAATCTGGAAAGACTAGAATAGGCGCAGTTACCATCTTTTGTTTCAGTGTGTCGAATATCTGTTGGAATTCTTCTATCCAATCGAACTGACAATATTTCTTTAATAACTTCTCCATTAGCACAGTAATCTAAACATATCCTTTGATAAATTTCCTATAATAGCCAGTATGTCCTAGAGCAGTGTGTAGTTGTTTGAATGAAGTAGGTGGTGGCAAATCAACTATAATTGTAATCTTGGATGGATCCACCAACAATCCTTGCTTGCATACAATATGACCTAATAATACTCCAAATGGTGAGAAGAAGATGCATTTCTTCAAATTCAAATAAATTTGACACTCCCTACATTTATCTATCATTAGCCTTAGACATTCAATATGATTTTTCAAAAAACTAAAAATATTCCAGTCATCAAAGTATGCTTCTAAAAACTTATGCAAAAATTCTTTGAACACTTCAACCACCACCCTAGAAAATATGGCCGGGGCATTCTTCAATCCAAATGGAATTATTGTATATTGGTAGGATCCCCACTCTATGGAAAATGTAGTCTTATGGCGGTCCTCCTTGGGGATGCGGATCTGATGGTATCCTGAAAACCCATCTGTAAAATAATATACTTCTTGGCCTCCCACGTTATCCAACACTTCATCTGTGAATGGTGTAGGGAAAGGATCATGTAGAAAATCATCATTTAGCTTCCTGAGATCTACGCAAATCCTAATCTCACATGTCTTCTTATCTTGCACTACCATGGGTCTAATCCACTCCGACTCCTTGACAGGTTCAATAATCCCTCCTTCTAGCATTCTGTCGAGCTCAATCTTGACTTTTTCCTTATATTTCAGGTTCAGTCTATAGGGTCTTTGCTTGAATGGATTTTCATCTGGTTTCAAAGTTATTCTCATCTTTCCCATAGGTCCTTTGATACCCTTCATATCAATGAACTTGGTCGGGAACAAGTCCTGATACTCGTGCAATAATTCTGTGATTTTGTAAATGGTAGCAACGTCCCAATAATCACCGACATTGGCAAGATTTAGTGTTTCCTCTGTCCCAATATTGACTTTCTTTATCTTTATCGACTGTCCAATGAATGGCAGTTGAACTTATGGTCCTTCCACATCTCTCTAGCCTTCTGTTTTTTCTATATTCACCTTCCTTGGATCATCGTCTTCGGCGGCATTAATGTTGTAGCATATCTGCAGCTTTTGGAGGGGCGTAGTCCATTCATCCTCTTCTTTCTCCAAAGGGAGGCCATATGCCTCCTTAAATACTTTTTGTCTCACCATCTGTAGTGCTTGATCTACTGAAGGAAATTCACTTTCAAACAAAAAGGTGATTATAAAATTCTCGATCATACCTTCCCATTCTGAAGTGACGAGGCACAGCTCTACTTGAAGGTACCAATTAATCAGGGTGGTATCTAGCATATTGACGTATCTGTGTACCCATTGTTCTCTAGGAACATCACTCTAGGCCGCTTCAGAGCTATGTACATGGTCCTTTGGGTAGCTTCGACCTGTGTATCTTACTTCACAACTTCCTACTTGTGCTAAAAACCGCGCTATCATCAAAGTTTGACATTGTGTCCAGTTTGTGATGTTTCCCTTGTGCATTCCCCACCATCTTGCTGGTGTGGATTTAATGGCCTCATCCATTGCTAACAACCTCTATTGTGTTGGTACAATTGTCTCAAATTCTGATAAGAAGTTATCTAAAGGGTTCAGCCCATCAAATGTGGGTAGATTACTCACTATTGTGCCAATCCAATGAACTTCTCTAGTTAGCCTAGCACATCTTCTTGTAGATAATTGATACATCTGGTTCTGCTAGTTCTCCAACGCTTCTTATAAGTTTGATGAACATGTGTTGTCACTTTTCCAGCTCAGATTCCTGTCAGTTGTAAGGTTGATATAATCCTATTGTCTGGCTATTAATTTGTAGATGTTTTCAAATGTGTGGTCTTCTTTTTCGATAGGCTCTGTATGTCATGGACCCTCATCTGTATCTAAAGGTGCAATGACCCTAAGGCCATATTTCTCAAATGTCATGCGTATTTTCTTTAGATCAACAACAGTAGAATTGTCAAAGGCCCAATCAATTCCTAACAATGCAGGGTATGGGAAGATATCATCAACAATTTCAATTACCTCAAAATCTGCAAAGGTTCTTACTCCATCGATGTCCATTGGGACATGCTCTAATCGTCCAAATGGGATGACAGCTTGTTGATTAGACATGTGAAGACTGATAGGGGAATATATCATCTTGGGTTTTCCCATCAGTGCCCAAGTCTTCTTCATCATGACATTGACCTCCGACCCTAAGTCGAGGACCACATAGTCTATCTCATACTCTCCTATCTGAGCATTCAAGTGTAATTCTTTATTTTTCCTTATCCTTCTTCCAATTTGGTGCACTGCCCTATTCAGTAAGGGGTCTATCTTTCCTAGATCATAATTCTTGATTAAATCTTGTAATTCTTGTACAACGCCTTTATCTTGAATCAACTTAACACAAGTGCACAAAAATTCCATGAGTTTTCTTACCTCTTCCCCTTCTGTTGGCGATGCAGGCAGATCAAACACCTGAGGCATGCCATATTCTTTGATTTCTGGTTGTCTCTTTGATGAAGCTCCTTGACCTCTTTTGAACACTTTTCTTTCCTCCTCGAATATCTATCTTTCTTTCTTAGCATCGAACATTGGGGTCTTTTCTGTAGCATTCTTGAATCTGTAGTTGTTTTCAATCTTTCCTTGGGTTGCTCTGTCCTCTCCTATAGCAGCGCCTCCTCGATTGATAACAATGACTCTAGGTTCTTCTTCACGAGGTTCATCATATATCAGTTGTACTTTTGGGTTCTGCTGAGGTCCTCGTCTTTCCTGAAGTTTAGCCAATAACACAGGGCATTCCTCTATGACATGTTCGAAGGAGTTATAGTAACTACAAGTTGTACAAGGATTCTGACAATCCCTTGCTAAATGTCCTAGTTGCGCATAGTTATAATAGATTATTTGTTCCCGGCCTCAGCCCATACCTCCTCCTCATCCTCATCCTCTGTATCCACCATGAGAATTGAAGTTTCCTCTCCCCAGAGAGTTGTACTATGGAGTGTTTCCTTCTTGTTGTACTTCGTCTTGAATCTTGTATATGTCTCTTGAACTTTCATGCATGAGATCATAAGCTCTACAATCTCGATCATTGTGCCCTTTACAGAATGTACAATACAAGTTTGTGGGTGTTTGAACATACTTCTACATGTAGTAGCATTCACCTAGGTGATGCTTATTTCTACATACATCGCACCAGGGTAGGTTAACTTGCTTCAAGGGGCTCGACGCCCCTGAGGCCAAGTACTCATGAAATAAGGGACAATGTTCCTTATCATGGCCTTCAGATATGCATATTACACACCAGATATCTTCCCTTTTGTCTTTTCCCTTATCTTTATTCATATCCTCGATCTGTAAAGACAAACTAGTTAGTTGGCTCATGATCTGGCTAATGCCTGAGCTAGATTCTCCCATCGGTGTTGATTCAATATTCATGGAGAAATACAAATATTATGAATGTGATGCAATCTTCTACTACATCAGAGGGACTCTTATGTGTGGTAACAACATAGCGATGAACCATTCTTTGTTCTGTTCATTGGGGATCTAAAAATTTAATCGGCCTGTCAGGGTCTTGAATCTCTGGTCGAACTCCCAAACAGGTTATGCTACCCTTTGTTTAATCTATTTTAGTTATGTAATACATTGTGACTCTGACTTAGGTTTCTTAAACTCTACAATCAGTGCATTATTGATCTCATTTTGGGGCTTAGGCTGTGCCAGTCCTTGGACAGTTTCATGTACCAGCTCAGTGCGTGATCCCTTAGCGTAGTGTTGAACTGGGTTCTCTTGATGGCTTCATCGGTGATACTTTTAATGTTCCATACAGTGTCACATAGGAACCAAAGCTAATCTAGATCTTCATATCCATATCCTCTAAAGATAGGCAGTCTCATTTCAGCTGCCATAGAGATGACTAGGCTTCTTTTCTCAGTAGATGTTGGGCTACTAGTAACAGTACTTTGAAGATTCTGGTGGTTCTGACTACTCTGACTGTTAATTACTGTTGGGACAACAAGAGGATTAACATTACTTACTTTAGTAGTCTGCGTAGTTCCTGATTTTTCTAGCTCGCTTTGGCACAGTTCTTCAGCTTCCCCTTCTTCTGTTTTGGTGGGCTCTGGATGCTATTTGTTGGTTAGATCTACCTCTTTTCCACTATAGAAACCCTCTTCTCCATAGTTTTTCTTAAACAATTTCTCAAGGTGAGCCCCTCATAATACTTTTCCACTGCATGTATGTCCTGCTTTTGTGTCGTTGTCGTTGTCCGAGATCTTTAACATTAGCCTTTTCTAGTTCGAACAATCTACTGTATCTTCAAGATGTGGATTTCATGCAAGAGCATATTGATTCTTAGCATCATAAAGTGAAAATATTTCCCTCTGGTTCCTTTGAAAAAGTATCTCTCGACTTGGCTATATGATTTTGTTCTATCAACAACAAACTCGATGATATACCCTCCAATGGTACTATCAAACCAATGATCTACTGCTTTGGATACGGCGTTGTCAATTCTCTTGACCTTTTGGATCAGTGTCGGTGTCCAAACCACAGGAGGTCTATATCTGATCTCAATCTATGTGTTAGCTAACCTAGCCAACCACTCGTGTATATCCTAATGGATTCCTCCAAACAAGATCTCGTGAATGTCGGTGAAGATGTATCTTTGTAGCCAATCTTCAGTACTCATTTTAGGGTTCTTGTTCTGGGCTTTAGCGAAGTCCTTCTCTTGATCCTCTATCCACTTCTAAATCTCTTTCTTCAATGGGAACCACCTTAACATTCCCTTAAAAATATTCATGTCCCGACAACGAAACCATTTGTTGGCATAGGGGAAGACCCAGGGTTCACTCCAAGAGCGCACCAACAAGCCCTAGCTACTAGCCCTTTCGGCAAAACCTGCGAAGCAAATGCAGTCTCACCCAAAGCAGCGATGGGGGGTTGCAGGACGAAGATGTCTACAAACAGGGGAATATCAAGGGGATCTTGTATAACAACAATCACGGTATTCATATATCATTTACCAGTGAAATATACTCTACGCAACTATAGATCTTGATCTAACCTAGTAATACAAATAACAGTATAATAATGGCAGAGATCAAAGCATTAATCACTCACACAACACAAGATGTATGTGGTTCACCCTCTCTCTAGGGCTACGTCCACAGAACTGTTCTTATGATATATTAAGATAAAGCTTACAGTTCTGATCTACACTCTTGGCTATAAAATCCTCTCTCTCCTACTGTCTTTCTCTCCCCCCCTCCTGCACACCCAGCTGCAGGATTTGATCTTCACACCCAGCTAAAGATCTTACAATACCAGAAGGCTTCAACACTTCTCTCTCACAATACCATGACCTCTCACCACAACAATAGAGATAAATCAATAACAATATCATACCCCCCTAACCCAGGCCCTCTTGACCTCTATTTATACATTACAATACCTCACTGACAGCCTTAGGGAGAAACCTAGGTGTCAAAACCCTAATTACCAAAAACCCTAGGTGTCTAAGACCCTAGGTCAACTTGATCCACTTTTTCTGGACTTCGCCAGCCTGTCTTTCCTTCCTTCTCTTACGGTGATCCAAAGCATCCAATGGTGGATTTTTCCACTTCCTGAGTCATCCTAGGTCCATCTTCCTTGCTGATCTATCATCCTCTATCTCCTCATCCAACAGCTTGCTTTTCCGCACTTCACTCCATCCTTTCTGCTCTTTTGCTCACTTCGACCTAGTGACTGTCACTGTGTCCCCCGCGAAGTTCTCTTTTTACCTTTTCTTCCTTGTTCTCCATTTCCTTTCATAACCAAGGGACAACATGAAGGAGGAACAAATGTCGAATTAGGATCGTGGGCCAAGATATTTTCATCAGATTTAACATCTCTTCGAATAATAATTTCATTTCAATGAGGTTGAATAAGTCTATAACCTTTGAAATCTTCATAATAACAAAAAAAAAACACTTCTCACTTTTAAGTTGTAAATCTTTCATTTTCTCATCAAGAATGTGATCCCATGCTACATTTCCAAATACCTGGAAGTGGCTTACATCTAGATTAATGTCATTCCATTTTCTTCCAATGTTATATTTTTAAGGGCCTTTTTGGGATTGTTATTTACTATGTAATTTTAATACTTAATGGTGTATTCTGAATAATTTAGAATTAATCCCTTAGATATTATTATACAGTTAGCAGTTTCTTTTAATGTGTGATTCTTTCTCTCATCAACACTATTTTGTTGTGGTGTATATGGAACAATATGTTGCAT
>SNQJ01S0223069.1:0-14896 GCA_010110895.2 Picea sitchensis
AGTTAACTGATTGTGAATTAATGAATAATTAATTCACTGAACTCACACTAATACAACTAAGCTTAACTCACTTAACTACACTTATAATTCTGTTACAATTCCAAATCGCTCAGTTATGAATGAGATAATAGATTAATATTTATTGTCTAATTTAATTAAGGGAAAACTAAATTAGACACATGTTTCTTGTTGACTTTTCAACAGATTTGACCCTACGGACTATCTTTTTCACCATTGCACGCATGGCTGGGAGTGCGGCTCCGTACATGTCTCTCCAGAGCTATTTCCAATACGCAATAGAGTGCACAGAGCCTCGGGTTTTCAATTGATCAGACGCAGTTCTCTGTAGTATGAAGAGGCAACTGACAAAGTGTAGAATGGGTGACTTGAAGAAGTTCGGGTACGTGTCACTTTTGGTGTCATTCCTCGAGAGGGTCCCACTGTTGCAACTACAGGTATATTGGGGTTTACCAGCCCCACGAGATTCGAGGATGCTGAGGTGGTGTAACCTCATGGCTCAAAACGTAGCAGGGCCTATAGTCAAGTATAATGATTCATTTTTTGACTGGTTGAGGCCCCTGATGCTGATGATCGATGACTACGCATATGCCGGTTTGGATTTCTGAGGAGATCCGGATTTGTTCCTGCTTGAGGATGCTCAGTGGGGTGACTTAGGTGAGAAGTACACATTTTGTTCTTTTTTTTAATGTTTTTGCGAATTTTATTATATAAAATGTTTTTATGTTTATCCAAGGACTAATAAAAAAATTTCTTTTGATGACATAGATGTGGGGCCGTATCGACCTCCAGGAACGTCTCCCATTCAGAGGTGAGGTGAATCATCTCTAGTGGCAATATGGGATGCCGAGGGCTATGAGGTAGAGGAACATAAATTAGAGGGGTTGATTGTGGATGTCCCGCACATCACTATTGGGGAGATCCCGAGACGTTATCAGTGCCATACTATGGGCGTGTTCGAGTCTCTCAGTCAACTGCTCTGTAGGGTAGCCTTAACAGTTGTATGTTATCGTGAGCATCATCCGTGATGTTATTTTATAGAAGCTATTGGCTTCATATTTTGAGATTTTGATCTTTGGACATAAACTTTTTGTAAAAACTTTTGATCGTTATATACATATATACGGCTTCTACCAGCTCATTTTGTGTTGTATAATACATGTGATGTGTGATTGGTTCATAAATGTCCCAAATTTCTGTCTAACACATAATTAGCTAAGGCATCCGTCAATGTATTTAGACATCTAGGAATGTGCTGATATTCAATATAATCAAAATAACGTTCCAAGAGGCGAATTTGTAAATATACCCGTAATAAAGTAGGACTTCGGATAACATAGACATTACTTAACTGTAGTACTACTAGATGCGAATCGAGTCGTATAACCAGGTGGCGGATATCAAGAAAAATAGCATCAATCAACAATTCGATGACGACACTATATTCTGCAATATTATTGGTCTCACGACTGAGGCACACACCATGTAGACTGATAAGTTCATTTGTAGGTGCGTAAATTGCCCATGCAGCAGAAGCAAGGTTCTGAGTACTACGACTAGTGACATCGATGAAGTCAATGTGGGGTAGCGAAGACTCCGACATTTGGAAACCAAGCACAACGCAAGATAAGCAGTCGAGGGCAAAGACCAAATAACGAAAAAACATACTAAAGTAACACACAAAACGTATGATACAATAAAATACAAGCACTCATGCACAGGTGATCTTAAGCATAGTACTTCTTTAATTACAACCCATTTTTGGGTTCACTCAAAGGGACACCGTCATAGTCCACCAACTCATAAGCTCCTTTCTCCAACACTCGTCTGATGATATAAGGATCTCGCCACATAGCTTAAATTTTTTCGGCTCCTAGCATATCCTGATCTTGTTCATAAAGGAGAACCAGATCACCTTCAGAGAAAATGCATGGCTTGACATGTTTGTCGTATTGGGCTTTGACGCGTTTCTTCTGGGCTTCTATAACTAAGGTGGCATCACGACGGGTTTCATCTAGTTGCATGAGATACAACATATGCTCTTCTTCGACATAAGTGTTTGGGATAAGTTCGACGACTAGTTTTAGAGAAGGTATCTCACATTCAATCGACAAGATGGATTCTAGACCATAAACTAACTGGAAAGGTGTAAACCTGGTAGCAGACCTAACGGATGTCCAGTAAGCCCACAATGCTGAAAACAACATCATGTGCCAACTCATTTTGTGAATTCCTATCATTCTTCGAAGCATGGTAATGATGACTTTGTTTATTGCTTCAACTTGGTCGTTGGATTGTGGGTATGAGGGTGTTGCATTTTCATGGAGAAGACCCAACTTTTCGGTGAGTTCAGACATCATGAAGTTTCTAAAGTGGCTACTGTGATCAGTAACGGTAGCTTGAGGAACACCAAACTGAGTAATGATGTGATTGAATATGAATAATGCTGCAGTCTTTCCAGTATTGTCAAATGTTGGCATCGCCTCGGCCCATTTCGTAAAATAATCTATGGCTACAATAATGTATCCATGCCCCCCGACTGAGTGAGGGTGACATGTCATGAAATTGATACCCCATTTCACAAAAGGACCAACGGAGACCACAGGGTGTAGAGGAGCAGGGTGTGATTGTATTTTGTTGTTGTAGGTTTGGCAAGCATGGAATTTTTGGACAGTGATTATACAATCATTGAATAAAGAAGGCCAAAAATACCCCGCTCATAAGATCTTCTGGGCAGTAGCATACCCAGAAATGTGACCACCACATTCTCCATAATGGTATTCATTCAGGGTTTTCTTGGCTTCATCAAACGTGAGGCAGTGTAAAAATAAAAAGTCAATCCCACGACGATAAAGAGTATCACCAAGGATAATATACTAACGGGCTTGGTAGCGTATTCGACGGTGGTTAGTGCTAGACAAATCAGGCCAGAAAGTCTGTGTCTAGAGATATATGATGATATACACATACCAAAGGTCATCGAACCTGATCAAGAAAACGGATTCATCGGGTAATGAATCCTCAACTACATTTTCCATCTCAGAACAGGGAAGGTCGCATATCAACTCGACAAACACCAAGTAATTCTTGGACTTAGTGCATTCGAATTCTAAGTCAAACTCCTGGAGTATTACAATCCATTTGGATTATTTTCCCCCTAGAAATTGGCGTGTAAGAATGTGATGCATAGGGTTGCAGTTGGAAATCATAGTAGTCTTTCATAAATGGATATAGTGTCGAAAACATTGAACAACTTGGACGGTGGCCAAGGTCAGTTTTACAATATGTAAATACTTGGTTTCGGTAGTCATGAGACTTCGAATCAAATAATAAATTACATGTTCATCATGAGAATCATCCTCCTGAATGAGAACCATAGAAATGGTAGAGTCTGAGGCTGCTAGATACAAGAAATAATATTGACTGTAATTAGGCGGGAAAAGTAGTGGGGTACGGGTTAAAGACAATTTCAAAGCTTCAAAATATTTGTCAGCAGTGGTATCCCATACGAACTCAGAACCTTTCTTGAGAAGTCGAGTAAATCCAAGAGTTAGCTTAGCATAGTTTAGGATGAAACGATGGAGAAAGTTTTCCTTCCCTTGAAAACTTTGTAGTTGGTGAAGTGAGGAAGGAGGAGGAAGATTGAGAATCGCCTCAACCTTCAAAGGATCTACCTTGATCCCTTACATGAAATAATAAATCCCAGAAGTCTGCCGGATTCTACGCAAAAAACACATTTGTGGGGATTCAAACGTATATGGTAAAACTGACAGTGAAGGAAAATGGCGCGGAGGTGTGTTGGATGATCTACACAGTGCATGGAATGAGCCAGTAAGTCATCGAGATATGGCTGCACAATGTGCTTTATATGATGAAAGGCATAAGACATAGCACGTTGAAAAGTTGCGCCGACATTCTTTAAACTAAATGGAAGTTTCTGGTAGGCGAAAGTGCCCCAAGGACAAATAAAAGCAGTCTTGTGTTGGTCTGTGGGTACGATATTGATTTGATTATATCCGGAGAAACCATCCATCAGATAGAAGATTTCACTTCCTGCACAATCGTCGACGATCTGGTCAACGAAGGGGGTAGGAAATTTGTCTTTAGGAAAAGCTTTATTAATGTCTCTATAATCAACGCACACACGGATCGTACCTTGTTTCTTGTTAATTGGAACAAGATTGGAAACCCATTCAGTTAGAGCCATAGGGTAAATAAAGCCAGCTTTGAGAAGTTTCTAAACTTCAATCTTGATAGTGGTTGCTTTACGTGGGTGGACCAGATGAATTCATTTCCAAATGGGTTTAGCGCCTGGGTATGTCTTAATCTCGTGTATCACAATATCAGGGTCAATACCTGACATTTCTTCATAGCTCCATGCGAAGACGTCACAAAATTCTTGGAAAAGAGACTTGTAGGTGACAACTTCTTCATGGGAACACGAAGCTCTGATATGCACATTTTTGACAACTCCAGGTTTTATGGATATGTCGAGGGGGATGGTGGGTGAGATATTACTTAAGTTCCCTTTGTAGAACATATCGTGTGTAGACTCAGGAACGGTAGAAATGTTGACAACGATCGACGGGGTCGAGATCTGTTGGTAACTCTCAATGGTGTGTTGTTCCAGGAAGATGATGGAATGATGATGTCCATCATCCCAAGGGGTATCTTCCATGGATATAACAAACATAATCATCTCGTCCATAGGAAAAATGATGCGGAATGGATCCAGAGATAAATCACCAAGAGAGGGGGTCGAAGGGGTTTCTGATTGAATGTCTTGATAAGCGGATTCAACCAGACTCAAAGGAATTTGGTCGCCATAAAAAAGATGATCGTTGGGGTTGGGTACTATCCACGGGTCATAAGACGCAGGGGTTTCTCAAACAGAGGTGGAAATCATATTAATCGAGGCGACGAACGGATGTGGAACATCGGGTGGTGGGATGGGGAAAGTACCCATCAAATAGGAATCTTTAAGAAGACCCACACCAACGTTCTCATATCTAGGGGGGGGGGTTTCAATAAAAGGGACGTTGTCGGTACGTGTATTAGAGTTGAAGAAGGCCAATTGGTCCACCGTGAAGAATTTTCCTTGATGTGGGAAACGTACGACACAAAAAAGAGTGGACACAACTGCACGCATGGAATTGATCTAGCTACGGCCAAGTAGAAGGTTTTAATCGAGAGGAGCATCGAAGACCTCCACTTCAACGTTGATCGTTTTTCCTTCTAACGTGATAGGCAATGAAGGGAAGACACCATAAGGCTTAAAACCAGAGCCATTGAAGGCTTTGAGCATGTTGTGGGATTTAGTTAAAGGAGGAGAGCCGATGGCTTTCTAGCAGGTAATAGACATGACACACATCAGGGCACCCTCATCAACAACTATTCAACAAATGTTCTTGTCAGAGACAATAAATTGTATTTGGAATGTGATTTGAGGGGGTAACCGTGGAATGTGATCTTCCAAGTCAAAAATTATTAAATTTGTATCGGTAGGGTCGATTCCACCAATAGATTTAAATAGTGCCTTCCATTGTATAGGACAACTCTAAAGGACTTCGAGGGCTGACATCACAGACGGTGCTTGGGGCAGATCTTTGACAATACTGTAGTTCTGGGAAGCACATGCATGAGGATTGAAAGAAGATTTTTAGACAACACCCTTTGGGGGAGGGCAAAGAACTGTATCTAGGCTCGGTCGTTCGAGATGAACATGACTGTTGGTAGGTGGATTCGTGGGAGATGGTTGGACCAACGAAGGAGGTATTTCATCAACCTTCTCTTTGAAGGAAGAATAATCTTTGGCTCGAGTGGTAAGTGTGATGTCATTCTTCTTTGAATCACCTGTACACATTAAGACATAAGATGTAGTGGAGGGGGAAGGTTGGTCATGAATGACCAAGTGAGCATGTTGTTGAGAAGGGAAGGGTTGTGACAACATGGATGGAGTAGGCGGTTTTGCGGTCCCTTTAAGGAACTTAGTAACCTCAGCTCGTCTTGGACAATTCTTAGTGT
Source organism: Picea sitchensis (assembly GCA_010110895.2). Lineage (NCBI taxonomy): Eukaryota > Viridiplantae > Streptophyta > Pinopsida > Pinales > Pinaceae > Picea > Picea sitchensis. The sequence goes on from SNQJ01S0223069.1 coordinate 6,043, forward strand.
AGTGATCATCACCATAGATAAGACAAGGGTATCGGGGTTTGCGCTTATCCTTATCGTCAACAGGTTGTGTTTTGGTCTTCCCAGATTGCGGATTATTTTTATCGTCCTTGTTCTTACCCTTCCCTTTTTGGATTTATTTTTTCCGGCGGGGGTAGATTGAACAAAGTTCACCTCATAAGTCTTGCCGGTGGGAGGGGTAGGGGACAGAGCATTTTGAACATTAGAAGAAACATATTTGGGGTTGTTTCTAGAGGCTTGGACAGAATGGGGTTAGGCATGGAAATTTCCAATCACACCATCAACTGCATGAGAACCAACAAGAGTAGTTGAAGTAGGAGAAGTAGAAGGACGAGGTGTGTCAGGGAGTAAGTCGTAAAGAGTACTCTTTTGTGAGTAAACGAGGTCAAGGTATTGAGCACGACTGATCACCTATTCTTCTATGACAACTCCACCCATGGACATGTCACGAGCGATGTCATTCAAGAATGATTTCGTGAACCACTCTGCTAGCAACTGATCGAGAAGTTGAAGTTTGATGAGACGTCGTCTCCTTCGCCACTCATGAATGTGATCAGAGATATGAGTGGCTTTGGTTTGTTTGAAACAAATCAAAATTTCGATTCCCATTTCATAATGGATCGGTAACTGGTAGTGGGTGAGGGAAGCCATAGCGAGGGTGTTCAAGTCAGTGAAGAAGCCTCATGGTAATTCTATATACCACTTTGCGACAAAACCTATGAGAGTTCACTGAAAAAGGCGTAAACGAATAGAGTCATCCATCAAAGAGTTGGATGAACACCAAAGGTGAAAAGTCATTACATGATTTTTTGGGTCCTCTCCTGGTTTACCATCGAATTTGGGGATGTCGGATGGTAGTTTGGCCGGTATCACGGGTCATTGAGGAGAGTGACGGATCAGATCATTTAAAATTATAGATAGATCAGGGATGTCCAGGGTGGCTAAGAAGGGTAAATTTCTATTCACATGTGGGTACTGGTGACTTTGGGGAGGGAATCCCATCGGTAGACCAGTAGGACCATAAGAAGTTGGAATATAATGCGAAGATCTAGGTAGATTTAGTTGTTTTTGTGGAGGCAAGTAATTTATAGGGTTGTATTGGTTGGGGTTGTTCCCTTAAATAGGGGCGTGGGTTTGAACGTTCGAGCCCCAAATAGGATTGGACGTACCTGGATATGGTTGGCCTATACTAGGGGGTATGAAGGAGCTAGCTTGAGGCTGTTTCGCCCCAATCGAGTGAGGATTATTTTGGATAAGATAGTTCCAATACTAGGCCAAGGATGGAGGTATGTTTTTTCTATAGGGTGGGGTAGGTGGGGGTTTCCCTCCAATCGGGGGTTGCGTCCCAATTGGGATTTGTCCTGCAAAAGGGGATTAGGTTTGGCCTCCTTGGTGAAATTGTCCACCAACAGGAATCTGGTAATTAGGTGTGAAAGACGGGATGGTGCCACTAGGGTCAGTGCCTCCGATAGAGGATGGAAGAGGTCCTATGAAAGGGGGCCAAGGAAGTGTCGGAATGAAACCAGGAACGAGATGGTGCCCAAAAGAAGTGGAAATGTCAGTAGTCCCAGATGGGATTTGTGTAGGAGCGGGAATAGAATCATTCAACGTATGATATCTGGGGAGAAGTGTTGGTGTGAATCTAGGCGAAAGTGACGTGCCAATGGGATCTTGGCTAGTCGCCGTAATCTCGGTGTGAGGACACGTAGTATTTGGGACCATTGTTTACTGGAATGTTTGTAGGGGGATAGTCAAGATGTGGTCGGCTAGTGGAGCATATGAACCAAGAAAATAATAGGCAGTAGTAAAAGGTATTGCATCTAGATCATATGTTTTAGGCAGCTCATGTGTGACAGTGATATCAACACCTGCTCCTGAGCCAGAGAGATCCTGTCTAAAAATTCTAGTACTCCAAAAAGGATCTTGACCCTTAGGTCCTGTGAAAGGTTTGGTTGGTAATCCAGAAGTCTCAACAACTATTTCTCTGGAAGAGTTCACTTGAACAATACATCTCACAGAGTTGGGAGGAAGTTAGAAGTCCTCTTGAAAATTGGTAATTCGGTACCATTCTAAAGAGTTAGTTATTTCCACTTGTGGAGTGGAAACGTATTGGACTTAACTTTGTTGAGGAGAGCCCTCCAGTGAGTTGGTAGGCAAGGATTGAGAACCTTCCAGATCTTCTAGAGGTAGGCATTGCATTCTATGTGAACGACGTGGAGGGTCAATTATGATTGAGTTAAAATCTTACGAAAGAAATTCTATGGCCAACTTGGGTAAACACACAACACACACTAGTAAAATCTAGGAAGAGTCACTAGTTGGTGATGAAATCCAATGTCGCGACGATAAGACAAGAAGGGGTTGGGCTAGGGTGGAAAATTTACATTGATGACCTGCTTAATAGACTTACACCCTGGTGTAAGCTCCCACATATAATCATGGGTATACCCTCCAAGGAGCTCGAGTGAGTCTGGACAACGTCGATTCCAAGTACCATGAAGACTTACTCCTCCACAATAAGCTTGTGCAAGACCCTAAGAATATAGGCTACTAAGGTTACCACAAACAACAATGATGTCTGGGGAAATAATCGACAGTCCAATCCACACGCAAGGGCAGGGTATCTAGCCTGAAATCAACTTGAGAGGTTTCCACTCATCATTGTGGGTATACCTTCAAGTGACCCTCGTAATACGTGCAATCTCTACACCGATATCAACAAAGTAGGGTGAGTAACTCTGTCAATCTCAATGCGACCTCAGGTTTGACCCTTGTGTGAGAAGGGCTTCCCAAGACAAAATGTTTCAAATGGAATTTGACACTCCTTATCACAAGATACTATTGTGTGTTTTGCGCTTTGGAGAGTGTGTCTCACTACCTATTCCAAAGCTCTAGCCTAGCTAATGTTGGTGCAAAAGATCCCTAGAAAAGTTGCTAGTTGAATTTTAGAGTTGCCCAATATTATTAAAGTCTATTGTTACACAAAAAGGAGACGAAAATGAAACCAATGTTGTGTAAGACTCTGACCCAACAATGTGTAAATGGGGATGAATGATACAAATTTTCGTTCGATGAATTCTATCTACAGGAAGGAAAGAGGATTTTTCTGGAACAATGTGAACTACGGTGTACGATGTTTCTTGAAATGTAATATCAAATAATCATGAACAATGCAATTTCATTATTCGTTCTTTTTCAGTATTTGAATGCCAATATTTTCGAATAAATGATTTCTTAAAAAAAATGAAAAGAAAAAAAATCTTTAATTTTTTATTAGAAACCAAGCAATAGGGATGGAACTAAGAAAAAGTAAGCAACCAATGAAAATGAAATACTCAACAAACACCCAAATCGATCTTTCAATGAAGATAAAAATAACAAACTGACAAGACCAGTCTCTTCAAATGCACATAGACAACATTTTTCCAAGTAGTAAGCAATCGAAAAGGACAATTGACCCCAACTTTTAATCCAATCAAAGGCTCTCGACCAAACAAGCACTTGGATTTCATAATCGAAGATTATACCCTTGTTAAGAAAAGGTCAAGAGGTAAAAATTGAAAAAAAATGATCAAGAAGAGTTTTCGATTTCCGAAAACTAATCATTCACAAGATTTGAAGTCAAGAAACAGTCAATCACTGGAAAAATAAGTTCTTCCCATATAAAAAAACAAATTTGGGCATCTGAAGACACAAAAAGACCTAATCCCAAGTTTTTACAAGTGAGTTCGATGTCTGGTAGTGGGGTACAGTGCGAGAATTAGGGATTCTCGTAGCCTAGACATAGGCAGGGTGTGAGAAGGTCGCACTGAACTGAACACTAGGGTGCGAACTTCAGTGATTCTCGTAGGCCACATAAAGGGACAATGCGAGAAGGCTTGTAATCAATGCAAAATTTGGAAAAAGGACAGAACTTTTGAGTGAACTTCTAGATCCAGAGAGTCTGTAAGGATCTCCTAAAGACTCAAAGATTGATTGGGAATGAAAAAGGGTAGGTCAAGAGAAAATGGCCAAGAAAATACCACAAAATGGGTTGTTTTCCCCAGTGGAGTCGCCAATTTTGTTATTGGATAAATCGGTAGGTGCGGACACTAACTGATCTCCCTAGATCTACCTGGATCTAGAACAAAATAGGACAGGACATGACTCTTTCTCTAAGTTGCAGTCATTGAATATACTACCGAGAAGGAATGAGTTGCGTACCTTTATATTACTTCCTTAGGTCTCTGTTGTTCCTACTTTGCTCTGGTGCTCTTGTGAGATCAGGTCCAAGACAACACAAACCAACCAAAGTGAAGATAACAAAGTATATTCAATGTCAACCTATGCATATGATCAAGGAGTTATGAAATAATATAAGAGTTATTTTATGGGAAAAGGACATGCCGTTGTATTATACTAAATGAAAGTAGAAGATACAACCAGATCACCTTGATGTCATAAGCTTCCTTTCAGTGGTCCTTGGTTCCAACACACACACTTTCTCTACACTTGCATGAAGAAGATCTAGTACAACTTGATAGAAAAATAGAGTCTTCAAGATTCAATCCAAACAAAGTTCTTCACACGATTCCCTCATCAACTCTTCATTCAATATTTCTTAACCTCTTCCTTGAGAAACCTTTCATTATATAGGAGAAGGAGAGATGGTTAAATGGATGAAGATGATCCCACTAAATATGAGAAGTCAGTAGGATGCCAACCATGCGAATGCCAACTCATTTTCTAGAAGATACTCTTCTAGAACCTTCGTAACTTCCTCTTCCTTTCAAGCTTTAAAACAGGTTCGCACCCTACCTATAGAGCAGACTACGAACACCTCGCGGGATATGTATAGGGTTTCCTGCGAGAATCAAGATTCTCTCACCTTGCAACATAGTCAACCTATGAACTCATCTTAAAAATATGTTATATGGAAGAAGACAATAGTCACTTTTCTCAGGCAAAAAGTCCTTATGATAGCCTGAACACATAACTGTAGAGACATCACCAGAGTGACAAAAATTATGTGTAACGACCTAATAATGTGTAACAACCTAATATCTAAAAACTCAAACATATATAAATCGTATAGAGATATCCCTCTCTGAAACTGGCAGGGCTAGATCCCAGTTTTGAAAGTGGTTTTGGTAAGTTACCTCTGTCAATTTCTTTTGCCCTTGACAACCTCTGGGAATTACAGAGTGCTAACAGAACATACATTTATGAATCATCATGAATGGATGCATCCTTCCCAGGTATGGATGCTTCCTCCTCAATCCAAATCTCCTGCACTCTCTTCTCCACATTTTGTTCAAGCACACTCTCAGGTACTCTCTTCTCCAAATTACCCTATATAACACATTTCAAATTTAAAAATTTGAAAATTATATTTAAATGATTTTAACACATCAAATTGTAGTTTTAAATTTTGAAACATGTAATGCCTGTGATGTGCCAACCTATGAATCAATAAATTAAATGTTGTTTAAGACATTATTCTATTAAATTAATAATTTAAATGACAATTTGTAATTTTAATATATAACTAAATTTATTTTCAACATGCAATGATACCTATGAACTCCCACCCTCTTCAATCTCTCCCAATGAGAATTGAGACAAGCCTTCCCAAGTAGTATGATATGGAATAGGGATTTGTGAACAACACAACTAAGAACTAAATCTAAGATTCAATGTGTTTACATTTATACAAAATTATAAATGTCATGTTGTTGATCTTATTCAAAAGATTGGAGATTGGACAACTAAAGTGCTCATCTGTGGATATTAGAAAACACATACCTGATTCAACCCATCCAAATTTAGACTTGTGGAATCAAGTCCCCTATTTACTGGAGATTCATTTAACATATCTCCAAATTTCAATTAATGAAAATAACAACTCAATTATTTCTATAGATACAATGATATATATCTAGATCTAGAATTAGAAGTAAACTATCCTAAAATGCGTAAAACATTTACTAACTAGAACACATACCAATTTGTAGTTCGGTTCATCATTATGAATGACCTCCTTCCAACCATCATGGAATTTTTTTTCATACTCCTTAATATGTTCTAATGACGTGGTATCTAACTTCACATCTATTTTATAAACAAAAATGGCCCGAGAATTGGCTTCTTCTCGCTGACGGTTGAAGCCAACATCAACACCATAAAAAATCAATTCTAAATGTTCCCCATTTGCATTCCTAGGCTCTTTTCCAACCTATGATGAAGCTCACAACTCTAAATATGAAGAAAATACCCCTGTTGGGCGAGATACTAAAGGTCATGGAGGCCTCTACAATGTCGCATTTCGATATGCCCCTTTTCGATCATATGTTCGTCATTTACCAACCCCATAATAATCAGATGATAGACTAGTATAATCAGGGTGCATGTCGATGAAAAACTCTGCATAAACGTTTCTAGAAAAATAATGTGGAACCTCATCATTCCATGGAAATTTCCCATATGCTGCCAAAAATTTGTTATACATATGTCCTGCTATGTCGGGGTACTTGAAATATTGCACTTTCAACATATTTCGCTTTGGCCCATCTTTGAAATTGAACATCGAAATTGTGTTTTCTTTTGAAACTTTATTTTTTACTGCATCCCATTTATCAGAGCCCATCACCTCTGACTTTTGCCACCTCATCAAATCGATAAAAATGTCAATGGTTGGTCCCATCTTTTGATATGCATCCATAAATTTTTGCAATGAATGAAAAACAATATGCAATCTTTGTTTTCTCTCCTGAGGGAGATACAAGATCCTAAAATAATTTTCCAACCTACTTTTAATAGTTGAGCATCACTCAAGGGTCATTGCTTCAGTAATCTCTTCCCAGGGAATCTCATCACCAACATCCGAAGGATAGGTGGACGTAGGCATGTAATCTTTTGTTTCTTGATAACACCGCATCCTAAATCCACCTTCACCCTTTTCACCAGCATTAGAATATTCGTGACACCCACTCTCTCTTTCATTGTCTTCCCTCTCTCTAAACTCATTGTCTACACACACATTTCAAAGTAATTACAACATTTAACTTGACATAAATTTAAATACACAAAAATAAGCAAAATCAAAGAAAATTACCAAAAATACTTTCTTGTCCTCATGTATTCCCTACATTCTTAGGTGTAGGAGTATCAATGCGCAACCTATCTAAGAAGGATTCATCCATAGCACTTGCTTGAGCACATTCTGTAGTTGATCTATTCACATACTCGTTTGATAATCTTCTTTGACGAGATTGTCGTTGGTCACTCGGAGTCTCAGTCGAAGAAGGGGTTCGTCTTCTTCCTTCTTGGGATATACTAGAGAGTTTGCGAGGAATTTTTGGAGACTCCTATCTCAACATATCGCCTCAATATCTATCCTTTGTAAATTATTGAAAATTTAAGCACAAGACAAGTATGAGTTAATATCTCCAACATTGACTAGAAAAAGTTATGAAGAAAGGAAAAAAAATAAGACAAAATTAACATAAATGTTCTTTATGTTAGACACAATTATAATAGGGTGATTCATAACTCCACTACCCATGCCCACTTCAAATATATTATGGTTTCTTACTATTAGCACAAATAACCTTGGTAAATCCACCAAAAATGGAAACAATATTTAGACGAGTAGATATTAGTACATAAAGTTGATGAAATGCTCCAAAAGTACAAGTGGCAAGGAAAAGTCACAACATTATAAGCACTTACTATGGTGGAAACCCATAATATATGAAGAGTACATGGGTCAAAGTCTGGTAATGGAGTAGCGATTGTCTATATGAGAAATCAGATTTCATGCATCCAACGGGTATGGAGCACAGTCCATGAAAATCAATGATTAACTTTACGCCATGTTTGGTTGGATGGAAGAAATATGCCATCTAATTAAATTTTAGATCGATGACATCATTACTTTATGATACATTTCCAAATTACTTGGGTTTGCATCCAATCAAACATTTGCTAAGTAAGATGCAACATAAATCTTTGGGAGAAACCATGGATCGCTTTGGCAAAAACCATGGATGAAAACAAGTAAAGAGGAATGGATTGAAGGATATGCTTTAGAAGGACCAGTTTTCATGATGCATTGAGCATTTTGAAGGACCAATTAGACAATTTCTTGTTCATTTGGGAGAGAAGGTCCTCCCATGATGAATTTCTTCATCTTTTTTCAATGATAAGGAACCGATATATTTTGATGGAAGAGAGCTCCTTTGGAATCCAGGGATCCTGTAGATGTGAGCCTGTACAACAAAGGTAGTGTGAAAGAAAAAAAAATGATATTTGAGATATTGATAGTGGTACTTGACGAGTCCATGAAATCTGAAAGGACATGTTGGATAGCCTTGGATTCTCTAGCAATAGAATAAGACATGAGCATAGTGTCATCAACAAATTGTTGATGGGAGATGGGATTATCCTCATTGTCAACACACAATAATTCATTTTATTTTCTACCACATTCGTTTTGATGGCTCTGTCAGGACGTTCGTCCATCAAGATGAAGATGAAGGTCGAGAGGGGATCTCTCTGCCTGAAACCCGCTAGAGGGGGAGAAAGTAGAAGAAGGGGAGTAGTTGACCAGGATAGAAAAGTAAGAACAAAAGGTAAGGGAAAGTATTAATTTGATCTAGGAAGGGGAGAAGCCAAAGGTGTGAAGGGTATGATGAATGTCTTGCCAAATTAGCTTGTCGAGGGATTTAGACATATCCAATTTTAAGAGCATAACGAGGGTTTTGGAAATTTTTAGAGAGTAGATGAGCATATGGAAAGGATAACCTAATCCAAGATTTTCCTCCCCTCCATATAGCTGGTTTGTTTTAGAGAAATC
>SNQJ01S0223070.1:6781-19921 GCA_010110895.2 Picea sitchensis
ATCAAGAGGTGAGGCGCAGTGGTGAATATCATATCCCAACTATCAGATCTCCGCATGAGCGAATGTGAGTCGTAGATCTCATGATAGTTCAAAGGTTCGACACTACAGGAGAAATGAGTCCTCAAGATGCCAGGAGGGAAATCTCTCGAAGTCCTAAACTCTGGAGTTAATTGAGACCATTCGTGTTTGAGGACACGTGTCCGCAGATCAGTCTATTTAGAAATTCAATGTTCGATGGATTTGTGGTGTCGTCTGGAGAAGTCTCCTGAAGTCCCAGAGTCTTGATGTCCCGAAGTTCTGAAGTCTCGAAGTTGTGAAGAATCAGAGAGACATGGTTTGATGATGTCACCTAGGGTTATGTGGACACACTTGATTCTTTCCACGTGTCACTGTGTTCCATGTTTTTCAAAGATCATTCATGCCAGTTAGTATATGAAATGTGTCACCCATCATATAGGGCCATGTGTCCCTTCCTTATTTTCTTCCACGTAGCAACCCCTTAGTTTTTAGTTACTGATGAAGAATGCAAGAGTTCACAAATTAGGCGTTCGAAAGGAATAAAGTGTGATTAAGGTGAAACCCATGAAGCTTCGAAGAGAGGAGTGAATCCTCATCGTTGATTGGGATAGGACACGTACTGGTAGTATATCCTGTAGTATGAAGACTTGGAAATCTGGAGGATTCAAGGCATAAGAAGTTGGGGTCGAGGACTCCCAAAGACCTGAAGGCCACAATCCATCTCAACCATTTATTACAATAGACATGTGGCTCCATATCCTAAGGTCTAGAAACTTGGTACTCTAGAGGAATTGAGTTGGAGGTTTCTTTGAGTTGAGAACTTCTGAAACCTAGATTTAATATTGACCATTGATCGAGAGATTATACGTGGAGGAAGGAGAGGATATCCGGTAATTCGACACTTCGGGAGATCTTGTTGAAATTACTGAGACAACTGAGAGGGTGGGTGAATCAGTTGTTACTGAGATTAAATGATATATGACTTATTCAAATAATTTTTAATCTCTTCCAAGTGATCATCAATATCATACAAGATATGAACATCATAAATAAAGAACATCAGTCACACGTAACATATAAACAGAGACAATTTTTCACGAGGAAACCCATAAAGCGAGAAAACCTCTTCTTCTTCAAATTAAAGGTAGTCTTTTAAGTTCTGTACATCATCTATATTTGAGCACCAAATCAAAGTGAGGCTACTACCGCTATTTTGCAAGATCCAACTTGTTGAGAGAACCAACCCTCTTACTTCTCTAGCACCCACTAGAAGGAAGCATAAACTCCCTGATTGTTTCAGCACCAACTGGACTTATACAAGCACCAAATTACATACAGAAAAATTATGTGTTTTCCCTAGCACCACCCTGCCACCCTGTTTTCTAGCTACAACTAGATGGAAGATACAACTTCCAATATTCAAGCACCAATTGAATATCAGAGGACCACAATCCTCCCTAGCACCACCCTACCTCCCTAAGTGTACATAAATGGTTGAATAACCAACAATAAAGCTATATCGATTCTTACCACTTCTTCTCTGTTCTGCAAATATTCTCTTCTTCACTATTATTTTGCTCCATTCATACTTGGCTTGACTTGTTGTCTCTTTCTATCTATCCTTTCTTTGTTCTTCTCATGCTCTTTGTTATCTGCTCATTCTCTTCTCTTCACCTTTTTCTGTTCTGTTTAGCTTCTGTTTATCATTTCTGAGTTTTATCTCACACTGTGCATTCTGCAATTTTCCTTTCTCCCAGTTTACCTCATTTTTCTGTGAGCACAACCAACCTCACAAAGTCACAACATCCCTCTTTTATTCTTTCGACCAATTTAGTTACACCTCAAATATCCAAAGAAACGCATCAGCTTTTGAATCGCCAAACATCTAAGAACTATGATTCAGTTATGCTAACTGAATCATAAATAAACAATTAACCGTCAAGTGAAATAGTAGCCCTTTGATCAAATTCCCAATTAACCAGCACCGTTGGATGAAATTCATAGGATTTCACATTTAAATCATATTCCCATTGGTTGTGCCCGAGCGCTAAATAGAATTTGAGTTTCGTGATTTTTCATTTCAGCATTCCTGTGATGAAGGGTCTTGACACTCTAAGTCGCGATCGTCGAAACTCTGAAATGTTTCTTAGCACCGCTTGTTTCTTCCCCTCACATGACCATCAACGGTGACCATAAGCTGCGCCAAAAATGCGCTTCACAATTTTTTCATGAGTTTCCTTGACTCCTCCAACACCCGGTATCTAAAACTCCAAAATGGAGCTAGATCAACGGTCCATGCTCTCCCTTGATCAACGACTCAGATTAAATCATGGTTTTGCATTTTCCAATTTCAAAGGATAGATCTCCTCCTTCCTTTGACTTTCTAGTCAGCGAAAAGTTGACCTCTCACCACGTGTAGTCTACATCCAACGGTCCATGACCCTTAATCCAAGGGTTTAGATCAATCCTCGATCCACCGGCCCAGATCATTTCAAGATATCACATATCACGAGTTCCCACACCATGCTCTGTTGACTCCTCCAATGTGTAAGTCAACAAAATTCTAGTCGCTTGCCACGTCTCCTTCTTGAAGATGGACAATCCTCCTGCTTTCAGGACTTTGTAAGCTCGCTTCATATTTCACGTAAATATCATGCTCCTTCTTTTGGATCCAATGAAGGTCAGTCTTCAGGCTCATATCTGACACCTGAGATCTATTTTCTTCTACTACATGCTCCTCCTATCTAAATTTAGATCTGACGGCCATCGAGAATTCAGGATGGGTGATCCAATGATCATTGTTTCTCTTCACTGAGCTTACACTTCTATTCTTTCCATGCCATTATTGTTGCATTGTTGATATTTCTATCATTGGAAAACAAGTATACTCTCATCATGGTGATCTTGCCATCAATGACAAACAAATACTCTGCCTTCTATTTGTAAACATGCCAACAATCTCCCCCTTTGGCATTGATGGAAACCTTGAATATCCTGAAGAACTGCACTACACCTAAAGAAACTGCATTATTCTGCCTGGACATCCAACCATACCCTGTAGCATCCTTACCACACTACACTTTCTCCCCCTTTGACATCAATTTCAAAGAAGAAACACGCTCCCCCTGAGTTGTTGCAGTACATCTCGAAGGTATCAGAAATGCGACAGGCATATACTCTCCCTGTCAACTATGAACAAAAGAACCAGAGCTATATTCACTATAAATATAATAGATATTCAATGAGTACTCCCCCTAACAAGGTGAACATATTAGACAAACGAAGGTATAACCCCCAACTTCTGACGAATATATCCAAAAGGTGTCGCTGCTAACGGTTTAATAAAGATGTCAGCTATCTGTTCTGTGGAAGGAACATAATTCAACTGAACAACTTTGTTTGTAAATTGTTCTCTGAGAAAATGATATTTGATTGGGATATGATTAGCCTTGGAATGAAGAACAGGGTTCTTGGAGGCACTAATGGCATTGGTTTTATCACAGTGAATTGGAATCAGATCAATATAATTTAACTTCAAATCTGCAAGAGTTTGGATCATGCATAAAATCTGAGTGCAACAAGTAGCAACAGCAATGTACTATGCCTCTGTAGTTGAAAAGGAAATATATCCCTTCTTCTTACTAATCCATGATACTAACGAGTCACCCAGGAAGAATACACCTCCACTGGTGCTCTTTCTCTCATCCACACAATTTTCCCAATCAACATCTGAATAAGTAGTTAACTGAATATTCTGATTTCTAGGATACCAAAGACCATAATTCATTGTTCCCTTCATGTATTTGAATATCCATGTTACATATACTAAATGAATTTGTTTAGGAGCAGACTGATAATGACCTACCATTCCAACAACTTGTCATGATGTACAGAAGACTGCCTATCATTGATCGATATGTCCTTTGATCAACATTGGGTTAAATATGATCTTTACTGAGCTTGCTACCGACCACCATAGGTGTACTAACAGGGGAAGAATCTTCCATCTGAAACTTCTTCAACATTTCTTTCAAATATTTGTCTTGAGAGATAAATATTCTTGTAGAAATCTGATTTACTTGTAAACTAAGAAAATATGACAATTCTCCTATCATTGACATCTCAAATTCTGTTTGCATAGAGTTAGAAAACAACTGGAAATAATAATCATTAGTACATCCAAAAATAATGTCATCTACATAAACCAAAACAACTAGTAAATCATCACCTTCAGACTTAATGTAGAGATTGTTGTTAACAATACCTTTCTTGAACCCTTTGTCTTGTAAAAATTTGTCTAGTCTATAATACCAATCTCGTGGTGCTTGTTTCAGTCCATATAAATCCTTATTCAACTTGTATACATAGTCATGATTATCTATCAGTGAGAATCCTTCAGGTTGCTCCATATATACTTCTTCCTCTAGGTTTCCATTAAGAAATGTCCACTTTACATCCATCTGATATACTTTAAAGTTATTATGACATGAATATGCAAGAAACATTCTGATGGCTTCTAATCTTTCCAGTGGTGCAAAGGTTTCATCAAAAGGATGACCTTCAACTTGTGCATACCCTTTACAGATCAATCTGGCTTTATTTCTAATAACTTGTCCTTTTTCATTCATTTTATTCTTGAACACCCATTTGGAACCTATTACATTCTTATCTTCAGGTCTAGGAACAAGCTCCCAAGTATTGTTCTTTTCAATTTCATCAAGCTCTTCATTCATAGTTCTAATCCAATCATCATGGTTGTTGGCTTCATAAAAAATGTTAGGTTCAATCATATATAGAAAATAAATTTGAGATTGTTCTATGTATTTAACTCATTTCCTTCTTGTCTGAACTCCTTTGTTTATATCTCCAATTATCTAATTTTCAGGATGATTCTTTCTAACAATTTTGAGAGGTGATTTTGTTTCCTTCTACTGATTTGTGTCAGCCTGAGTATTCGTATCTTCATCTGATTCAGATTCTTCCCTTTCTGATCCTTGGACCTATTCATCTTCATCTTCAACTATATATTTTGTACTTGGTTCAACACTTCTTACATTTCTGACCGAGATTTCTTCATCAACTTTTATGTCAATACAATCAACCAATTTATGCAGCCTCTTATTGTAACATCTGTACCCTTTATTGTTTGTTGCATAACCTAAGAAGTTACCTTCATCAACCCTGTCATCATATTTGCCAATATTTTTCATTATTCTTAATATAACATTTACTCCCAAAGACTTTAAAATGCTTGATTGAAGCAGGTCTTCCAAACCATAGTTCATAAGGAGTCTTGTCACTGTGTAGCCTAAGATGAGCTTTGTTAAGAATATGAATAGTTGTATGGATTTCTTCCACTCAATATGTCTGAGGAATATTCCTTTCATTCATCATTGATCTTGCCATTTGTTGTATTGATCTATTTTGCCTCTCAACAACTCCATTTTCCTGTGGAGTCCTTGGAATTGTGTAGTCTCTTTTGATCCCATGTTTATCGTAGAACTCTTTGAAGTTCCATGAGATAAACTCTCCTCCTCTGTCATACCTTACTACCTTCAATATTTTTCCTGTTTGATTCTTAGTTAGAGCCTTAAACACTTTGAATTTTTCAAATGCTCCAGATTTTTCCTTCAAAAAGGCAACCCATGTTAGTCTAGAATAATCATCAATAATCGACATAAAATAGTTTTCATTTCCTGTACCTTCTTTCCTTGATGGTCCACATAAATCCATATGTACTAATTGGAGAGGTTTTTTTGTTGAAGGAATTTTTTTAGATTTGAACTGTGTCCGAGTAATCTTTCCTATTTGGCAAGGATTACAAATAGAATCATATGGCTTTGATATATTTGGAAGATCTTTTACCGCTCCATTGTTTCTAAGCTTGATTATATGATCAAAATTTAGGTGTCCAAGTATCCTATGCCATATCCAACTTTCATCATACTTTCTTAAGTGGCATTCTTCTTTTTCTTATTTTAACACATAGACATTGTTTTTTGTTCTTATCCCTTTCGCAACCAATTGTCCTGAATTCACAGACTTTATTTTACAATCTTTAGAAGTAAAAACAACTTCACATCCCCTATCACAAACTGGACTGACACTTAGTAGATTATGTTTCAGACCATCTACAAAAAGAACATCTTAACCTTTTCCTTTTCCATTACTCAAGTTTACCATTCCTTTACCTTTTATTTTTCCTAGCGCATCGTTTCCAAAAGTTACATTCTTTGATTTGTTTTCACTTAGAGTTGGAAACTTACCTTGTCTCCAGTAATATGTTTGGAACATCCACTGTAAATATACCATGGATTATTTTGTCTTTGGGATGATAACACTAATCCACATTGGTTATCTTCTTTCTTCTTCCAAACCTTGAAATTTTCAGCAGCGACATTCAGGTTTGGCTTATAGTTCTTTAAGAGATAGTCTGCAACTTTATGTCCATAGTTATGGCAGTTATAAAATTCTGGTTCACTGAATAGTAGATCATAATGATTTTTATGCTCATAACTATTTTTATGTTTCACTTGTGTCCTTCTCTCATCCATCATATGATTTATAGTCTGTGGTTGTTTGCTACTTGGTTGTCTCAATATTTGTTGTGGTAGATAACTATTCATTGAATTACTTGTTTGCTCATATCTACATCTTAAAGAACAAGTTATAGCTTTGTGACCAAAGTTAGAACATAAAAAAAAATATCCATAGAAAAATCCTTTGTACCTGGAAAAAGATTGTCTTCTTTGAGTGGGTCGATTTCTTCCATGTTGATAATTTCTCTGATCTACAGATTTGGTTCTGGTGCTTTTTCTTTCATTCCTTCTTGGTGGTTGATTTTCTTTCTTTGTTTCTGTAGAGTGGTTGTTGTCAATGATTGTAGATTTGACAAAGTTGATGGGTTCTATATTACTTGGATGATCACTACTTCATCCTTCTTCATAGCCCAAGCCAGATTTCAACTTTGGATTCCTTTGTTGATTTAGAATGGAGGTTAATCCTTTCGATGCTTTAATACTTGACAGATTTTGGTGATACAATGCCTTAAACTTCTCCATCTCTTTTCTGGTTTTTACTATCTCTTCTTCTAAGACTTCACATCTCGCTTTCTTTTATGATAAATGTTGTTTCAGAATGTTCTCTATTTTCTTTGCCTCTTCTAACTCAAATTTTAGTAGAGAAAATTCTTCATTAGGTTTTTTACCATTCATTTTAAACTGCATCAACAATTGTTTTTGTTTTCTCTTCTTAAATTTGAGTCTGTCAATTTCTTCAAAAGCATTGATTAATTCACCTTCCATGTCCACCACATCTTCTTCGTCATCCATTTCACCTCCTGTGTGTTCATCATCAATATATCCCATATCCATAATCATAAAATCATTCACTTTGTCTTTACATGATGAATAACTATCTATGTCTTYTGAGGAATTGTCATTGTTTGCACACAAACTTTTATTTTTACCATATTTCTTAAATTTGTATTTATTTTCATCATCAGAGTTCTGGTCCCTTTTCTTGTGAGGACACTTAGATACAAAATGATTTATTTTACCACAAGGMATTTGAAGGGCAACTTGCCTTGGTATTTGCCTGATCCTTTCTTTAACCTTCTCACAAATTTTGCCTCAATATCATCTAGTTTTGAATCAGTATTCTTGTCTGCTTTAAAATATGATTCTCTAGTAATGGATTTATCTTTGCTAATTCTCATTTCATATGAAATTAGAGTTCCTAGGAGTTGATCAATGCAAAGAGTTTTAAGATCATTTAATTCTTCTATTGCAGAAACTTTTGGATTAAATCTATCAAGCAGAGATCTTAAAATCTTCTGAACTAAAAATACATCTTCAATCTTCTCACCAAGACCCTTCATGGAATTCATAAGCTCTTCAACTCTTAAAAAATACTTACTAATTGTTTCATCCTCATTCATCTTTAGTTGTTCAAATTTCAATCTATATGTTTGAAGTTTGGCATCTTTTACCTTCTCATTTCCTTCATAAATGCTAATAAGTTTATCCCACATTGCTTTGGCAGATTCAAGATGCATCACTTTTACAAAGTCATCTTCAAAAAGTCCATTAAATATAGAATTCATTTCCTTTTCATTGAAACTAAATTCTAACTTATCATCTTTAGAATCTAGCACAACAGGATTTATATATCCAGTTTCCACCACATCCCAAACATCAGCACCTAAGGCCATTATGTATGTTCTCATTCTAACCTTCCAGAAGGAAATTTTTTTTCCATCAAACAGAGGAGGCTTATTGGCTGAAGTCCCTTCATGACTTGTCATGTTTAAGCTTACAGATTTACCTTTAAATAAAAGGAACCCGCTCTGATACCAATTGTTGAAATTACTAAGACAACTAAGATGGGGGGTGAATCAGTTGTTACTGAGCTTAAACGATATATGACTTATTCAAATAATTTTTAATCTCTTCCAAGTGATCATCAATATTATACAAAATATGAACAACATAAATAAAGAACATCATTCACACATAAGATATACACAGAGACATTTTTTCACAAGGAAACCCATAAAGGGATAAAGCCTCTTCTTCTTCGAATGAAAGGCAGTCTTTTAAGTTCTGTACATAATCTATCTTTGAGCACCAACTCAAAGTGAGGCTACTACCTCTGTTTTGCAAGATCCAAATTGTTGAGAGCACCAAAACTCTTACTTCTATAGCACCCACTAGAAGGAAGCATCAACTCCCTAATTGTTCCAGCACCAACTGGACTTATACAAGCACCAACTTGCATACAGAAAAATTATGTGTTTTCCCTAGCACCACCCTGCCACCCTATTTTCTAGCTACAACTAGATGGAATATACAACTTCCAATATTCAAGAACCAACTTGAATATCAAAGGACCACATTCCTCCCAAGAACCACCCTACCTCCCTGAGTGTACATAAATGATTGAATAACCAACAATACATGTATATCGATTCTTACCACTTCTTCTCTGTTCTACAAATCTTCTCTACTTCACTATTCTTATGCTTTGTTCATACTTGGATTGACTTGATATCTCTTTCTATCTATTCTTTCTTTGTTCTTCTCATGCTCTTTGATATCTTCTCATTCTATTCTCTTCACCTTTTTCTATTTTGTTCAGCTTATGTTTATCATTTCTGAGTTTTATCTCACACTGTGCATTCTGTGATTTTCCTTTCTCCCATTTTACCTCATTTTTTTTTATCACAACCAACCTCACATAGTCACCACATCCCTCTTTTATTCTCTCCACCAATTCAGTTACACCTCAACTCTCGAAAGAAACGCATCAACTTCTGAATCACCAAATGTCCAAGAACTATGATTCAGTTCTGCTAACTGAATCGTAACTGAACAATTTATCGTGAAGTGAAACAATAGCCCTTGATCAAATTCCCAATTAACGACGCAGTTGGATGAAATCCACAAGATTTCTCATTTATCTCCTTATACTTAGCAGGTACGTGATAGAGTGCTAAACAAAATTTTGAATTCATGATTTTTGCTTCGTCATTCCTATGATGAAGAGTCTCAACACTCCAAATTACTTAATTATCGAAACTCCAAAATGGAGCTTAGCTGGGATAGCTCCTTCCTCTCATATGACCAATTGTTGTGACTAAGTGCTTATCCATAAAGGGATTTTTTCGGGATTTTTTTTGTGAGTCTCCTTGACTCCTCCAACACATGGTATCTGAAACTTCCTTAGCACCGCTAGCTTCTTCCCCTCACGTGACCACTGAAGGTGATCACAGGCTATGCCAAAAAGGCACTTCACGATTTTTCCATGAGTCTCCTTGACTCCTCCAACACATGGTATCTGAAACTTCAAAATGGAGCCAGATCAAGGGTCCATGCTCTCCCTTGATCAACGACTCAGATTGAATGTGTTTCACGATTTCAGAGGATAGAGCTCCTCCTTCCTTTGACTTTCCAGTCAGTGAAAAGATGACCTCTCGTCACGTGTAGTCTACATCCAATGGTCCACAACCCTCAATCCAAGGGTTTAGATCAATCCTCAATCCGATGGCCCAAATCATTTTGGGATATCGCATATCGTGAGTTCCCACACCATGCTCTGTTGACTCCTCCAATGTGTAAGTCAGCAAAATTCTAGTTGCTCGCCACATGTACTTCTGGAAGATGGATGGTCCTCCTGATTTTGGGACTTTGTAAGCCCGCCTCATCTTGCACGCAAAGATCGTGCTCCTTCTTCTGGATCCAAAGACAGTTGATCTTTGAGCTCAGATCTGATGCCTGAGATTTGTTCTCTTTTACTGCGTGCTCCTCCTATCTAAATTCAAATTTGACAGCCATCGAGAATTCAAGATGGGTGATCCAACGATCAGTGTTGTTCTTCACTAATATTACACTTTTGTTCTTTCCATGCCATTATTGTTGCGTTGTTGATCTTGTTATCATTGGAAAACAAGTATACTCTCGTCGTGTTGATCTTGCCATCAATGAAAAACAAATACTCTGTCTTATGTCTGTAAACATGCCAACAGATCTGTGGAGAGGTTCTTTGGAAATCCCCAAAGCTCGGAGCTGCAGAGAAAATTTTAGTCGTTGATTGGTGGAGGATACATGGCAGCAGATCCTGTAGTCTAGATACTTGGCACTCTGGAAGGATTGAGAGTGTGGACAGTTGGGAATTCCTGAAGCCCGAAGTCCCAGAGTCGATCGTGGTCATTTGTAAACGAGAAGGTGCGATGTGTTGATTTTTTTTTCTGTGTTCGTCTATCCGGAATTTAGGTGGATCTGTGGAGAAGCACTTCAAAAACTCCCGAATCCTAGAGTCCCATAATGGATCTCAACCATTGGATGTTGGGACTTCATGGACCGTCGATCCACTATTCTTTGTGAGTTCACCAATTTAGTGCTTGAGGAGATTGGAATTTTTGATTTGAGATAACCTTCGAAGTTCCAAAGCCCCAAAGTCCCGAAGGTCCAGATAATTTCATGTCATCCTAGCACTTGGTCTCAGCTCGTGGTCACATGAGATTGAGGGCCAAAGAAAAAGGGTTAGTTCCTAGAAATGTTTCTCAAAACCAAAGGGGGTTTAGAGAAGGAGTCTATGGGGTCCAAAATTGTACAGGCCTAGACCTAAAGATGTAAAGAAGTCCTGTGTACCTTATGAGAGGATCCAACATGAGTCTGAGAACAAAATTTAGCTCTAGAAAAAGATCACCTATGCAAAGATCAGCTTCACAAGAAAGACAATTTTCAGATGGCCATAACTCTCTTACCATGACTCATATTTGAGCATGAAAGTAGGCGTTAGAAAGGTATTGAACAATAGAATATAACTGTTCACCCAGAAATTGGATCTGAACAGTCAAATTCTTAGGAAATCAGCAGAAAGAAATCTGATATATATTATTGAACTAGAATGGTTCAAGTTTTCATGAAATTGTTGAGATATTTAGTCTGACAAAGTTACGTTGGTTGCAAATGTTTGTAGAGTTAAAAATTGTCAAGCATAACAGAATCATCATAGAGTGCATAGAGATGGAGGATGAAAAAGAGTCTTATAGTTAGGAATATGAGATTATAATAATGGATGTCCATTTGGGAGTTGAAGGAACAAACTCCAATGGACATGGAGAAGGAAGGATGAAGACATAAATCTGGTTGAGACCATAAAAAAATTGCAGACAGATGTCCAAAGTCACAAGGATGATAATGAAAGGATTATGAAGGACAAGGAACAATAGGCAGACTTCAACATTAAGTTAATATAGATCCTAGGAATAATTTAAAAGAAGTTGGATAAGGAGAGTGGCTCCAACAAATCAGGAAGCCACAAGACCCCTGAGGGAAAAAGAAGATCAAGGAGTGGTAGAAGACATAACCATCACTCCCAAAGGCATCCCAATAGGAGAGCACATAGTAGCTCAAGTCCATCCCTTGTCAGGAAGCATCATAAGAGGTCTAGGGTCGATGAACTTAAAATAAAAATGAACAAGATCAAACCTCCTATTTTTGATGGAGAGCACAAGAAAGATGAAGATGTCGAGACATGGTTCTTGGGCATGAGAAAATATTTCCATCTGCATAATTATTCTTCTCATGTGGAAGGAATAATTTTTATTTATTATCTTAAAGGAAATGAATCCATGTGGTGGGACCATCTTGTGTAGGTGCAACACATTAAAGATAAGACTGTGACTTCGAAGGAATTGAAGAAGTATTTTTAAAAGAAATACTTGACCAAGAGATATTATGAAAAAAATATGAAAGAGTTCTTTGAACTCAAACTAGGTAGAATGACCATTGACGAGTATGAAAGGATATTTTTAGAAATTTTTAAGTATGTCTCCTTCATTAAGGATGATACAGTTAAGATCCAAAAATACCTGAGTGGTTTTCCATCTTTCATCAATGATAAGAGTCAATATGATGATCCTAAAAATTTGGAGGAAACCATAAGGCGAGCTAAGTGCTTATAGTATTAGCATAAGGGAAATCCTAATTTCCAAAGATCTTGGGAATACAAGAAGAAGTTCAATATGGAACAAAGGAAGAAGGGGAACAAGCCACCATTTTTCAGAAACAGTCCTCAAGGACAACCATCTTTTAGAGAGCACAAAATGGCTGAGGTAGGTGGGAAAAGGCCAAGGAAGCCACCTATTAAATGTTGGGGTTGTAAATGAGACCATAAGTACATACATTTTCCTCACAGAAGTAACAAAGTGAGAGTTTTCCACAATGTACAACAATAATAAATACTGGAGTACATGGGAAGAAGTGTACCAAGGATCTATGCAGCCCTGGACAAAAAGAAAGAAGAGTTTCAATCACACATGATTGAAGTAGAAGGTATGATAAATAACCATGCCTTTACTATTTTAATAGATTCAAGAGATATTCATAGATATATAGATCCTAAGGTAGTGGAAAGATTGAAATTGCCAAGAAAAAAGCATTGGAAATCTTGGTTGGTGCAGTTGGCTACAGGAGCCAAGAGAAAAGTTGTTGAGCTGGTTAAATCATGTCCAGTGGATATGAATGGGATAAGTACTAAAGAAGATTTGAACATCCCACCCTTGGGTTCATATGACTATCTAATTGGTATGGATTGGTTGGACCAACACCATGCCAT
>SNQJ01S0223072.1:0-14895 GCA_010110895.2 Picea sitchensis
TCCCAAGTCTCTCAACTTGGATACTCCCTTGGGTTTCATTCCATACAATATCTGGAATGGGATCTTTCCAGTGCTTCTATTTGGTGACTCATTGTATGCAAATTCTGCTTGTGGCAGAATCTGATCCCACTGGTTATGATGCTCAGTGACCAGACTCCTCAACACGTTTTCCAAAATTTTGTTTACCACCTCAGTCTGTCCATCTGTTTGAGGATGATAAGATGAGATGAAGGATAGATCCATCCCCAACTTCTTCCATAGTGTTTTCCAAAAATGACCAAAAAATTTCCTGTCTCTGTCTGAGATGATGCTTCTGGGTAGGCTGTGAAGTCTCACAACTTCCTTGAAAAACATATTTGCAAAATGGGTTGCATCACTGGTCTTTTGGCATGGGATAAAGTGTGTCATATTTGAAAATATATCTACCACCACAAATATGGAATCACATCCTCTTTGCATCATTGGCAGTCCTAACAAAAAATCCATGCTTATTGCATCACAAGGCCTTTATGGTATTGGCAATGGTTGATACAATCTAGTGTTTTGTCTTTTTCCTTTCCCATGTTGGAAGATTCTACATATGTTCACAAATTTCAACACTTATTTCCTCATACCTATCCAATAGTATGAACTATTCAACTATTTGAATGTTTTATCATGACCGAAATGTCCAGTCAATCCTCCACTATGCTTCTCCTTCAAAAGGTTATCCCTCATTGAAAATTTTGGTATGCGTAACTGATTTCCATTGAATAACAATCCCTATTGAATTGTATCCTCTGCCCACTGGCTCCTATCTCTCATCACAGGATTCACGCATGCTTCGTATGCCTCCTTGAAATCCGAATCATCACTGTACATTTCCTTAAGGTGTTCAAACCCCAAGGTCTTCACCTAAAATTCCTGTAGAATCAAACATCTCCTACTCAATGCATCAACAACTTTGTTAGCATTCCCGACAATATTTTTTATGAAAAAAGTAAAATTTTGCATAAACTCAATCCACTTTGCATGCTTCTGATTCAATTTTTCCTGTCTAGTTATGAATTGTAAAGCTTTGGTATCGCTATACAAGACAAATTCCTGTGGGACAAGGTAATGTCTCCACTTCTTCAGGGCTTGAATTATGGCATAAAATTATGTATAATATGTGGAGTAATTTCTCTTAGTCTCATTCAACTTCTCACTGAAATAGGCAATAGGTCTATTATCCTGGCTCAAAACTACTCCAATTGCAACTCCACTTGCATCTCATCTCACCTGAAATGTCTTTTCAAAATTTGGCAAGACCAGAATTGGTCATTCTGTTATTTCTCCTTCAGCGTATTGAAGCTCCTCTCGGCCTCCTTTGTCCACTTAAAATATTTGTTCTTCTTCTTCACTGTCTCCATCATTGGTGCACAAATTCCCCTGAAGTCTCTGATGAATTTCCTATAAAAACTTGATAATCCATGGAATCTTCTTACCTCAAACATGCTTCTTGGTGATGACCATTCTTTGATTTCTTTCACCTTTTCTAGATCCATCTTCAGTTCATTTGAAGAGATCAAAAAACCCAAGTAAATGAGTTATGTCTTCATAAAAGAGGACTTCTTTATATTTATCAGCAACTTCTCATGTTGTAGTCTTCTCATTACTAGTTTCAGGTGTCTTAAATTCTCCTCTTTAGTCTTGCTAAAGATCAGTATATTGTCCATATATACAACTACAAACTTGCCAATGAAATCTTTCAGTATTTCATTCATCAACCTCATGAAAGTACTCGGGGAATTTGTTAAGACAAATGGCATAACAAGACATTCATAGAAACCTTCACTCATCTTAAAGGTTGTCTTCCATTCATCACCTTATCTCATTCTTATCTGGTGATACCCACTTTTCAAATCTATCTTAGAAAAGAAATTTGCTCCACTTAAACAATCCATTAAATCATCCATTCTTGGAAAAGGAAATCTATACCTGATGGTGATCTTGTTAATGGATCTTCAGTCTATACACATTCTCCATCCTCCATATTTCTTTGGACTCAACACAGTTGGCACCTCGCATGGACTCAAGCTCTCTCTTACCATCCCTTAGTCTAACAATTATTGGACTTGGTTCTTTACCTCCTCATTTTCTCGAGGTGTCAGTCTGTATGCTTCTTTGTTTGGCATACTTTCTCCTAGTATCAAGTCAATATGATGGTTGATACTTCTGATGGGTGGTAATGAGTTAGGAAGCTCATCCACCACTATGTCAGCACAATTATCCAACAATTCCCAAATTTCTTTAGGCAAATCATCCATCAAATTACTTGTAAGGACAACTCTAGGTTTCCTCACCACAACAAAATGCATCTCCTCTCCTTTCTTAACTTCTCTCAAGAGTTCCTTCCAACTCATGAGAAGTATGCTTGTGTTGGCTTCTTATTCGGCTTTCTTCTCTTCTATTGGCAACAACATGTGTGTCCTACCATTCTTCTCCAAGGTGTATGTATTCTTCCTCCCATCATGAATGACATTCCTGTCAAACTGCCATGGTCTTCCCAACATAGTATGACATACATCCATGGGAATTACATCACATAGGATTTCATCTCTATATCCTCCTATTTTAAATTCGACCAAGCATTGTTTAGTAACCATTACCTGGCGTCATTTATGAAACCATGAGACTTTGTATGGCTTCGGATGTGCAGTTGTCTCCAGCTCCAATTTATCCACCATCTTTATAGATACTAAGTTGTCAGTTCTCCCACTGTCAATTATCACTTCGCAGACTATGTCCTTAGTCTTCCAAGTTGTCCTGAATAGGTTGTTTCTCTGCACCGGTTTTTCAACTTCTGCCTTTGTTTTTAAGAGAACTTTTCTCAACATCAGAGATGTTCCATCCTCTGCTCCTTCTGCTTCAACATTTATTCTTTGTTCTTCTGAAATGTGAGCTTCACCTTCTCCTTCTTTCTTTCTCTCGGGACATTCCCAAGACTTATTTCCTGCCTTTACACGGGTGTAACATCTCACTTCTCCTCCTCTGCCTCTTCCTCTTCCTCTGGAATAACTTATTCCACCATCTTCTCTTCCTCGGGAACTTCCTCCTCTTTCCAAGTGACTATGTGGTTTCTCAGTCTCATCTTTGGATTTTTGTGTCTTTTCATGGGAATCTCCCTTGCCTTTGTTTGGGACTAGGCTTCTACCTCTGCTTCGTTGGTTTTGTTTTATGGCCAACTTCTCCTTCGCCTTCAGTGCCAATTGATAAGCATCCTCCAGTATCCTTACTGAAATCATGCTGATCTCATCTTGGATTTCATATCTCATTCCATTTATATACCTAGAAACGTTTTCTTCATCCTTCTCTCTTTGTCCAATTCTGATGTTCAGCTTGTAGAACTCCTTTGTGTATTCTTTAACCGTCATACCCTTCTTTCTCAGGTTCTGCAACTTCCTAAACAAATTGATTTGGTAATATTTGGGCATGAATTTATCCTTCAACTTGGCTACCATCCTATCCCAATTCTTTATCTTTTGTTTTCCCTTGCTTCTCCTCTCAACCTGCAATTCATCCCACCACAGTGATGCATATCCCTTGATTTTGGTGACAACATGTCTCACTCTCTTATCCTCATTGACGTCTTCATATTTGAAATATTTATCCATTAATCATACCCAATCTAGCATCTCTTCAACATCCAAATTGCCTTCGTACATTGGGACCTCTATATTAGCTCTAGCTCCCAATCCAACAACTACTCTTAGCAAGTGTTCTTCGAAAACATTCTCACTTGTAGCTTCTTCAACTTCTAATTCTTCACTCTCTGCATCACTGATGTCTCCAAAATTAGGTTCTCTTCTTTGTGCTGCCTCCATCGCCTTCAATCTTGCACAAAGTTCTCGCATCTCCCTTTCTACAGCCTGATTGGCTAAAGGTTGTTCCACTCGTTTCCTCGGTGGAATTGTGTCGACTGTCTCTCACACAGAAAGTATAGCTTCAAGTTATTTCGTCTCCTCTATATCCTTTTCCTGTTGTCTGTAAGAAAAACTTCATCTCTGATACCACTTGATGTAGTGCCCCACCTCAGCAGGCTCTGCTGACCTCCCACTCTCTGGATCTTCTCAATCTTTGAGGACGAGCATCTCTTTGATTCCATGCTGGAATTGTCAAGAAATGTCCACAGGTCCTTTTCATGAAACTTCGTCGTGTGAACAAGCACCAGGCGCAAGCTTCTCTCATGTTATCACTAGATGTGACCATCAGCCTAGCCCAAAAGACGTTTCGTGATTTTGTGTGTCGAGTCTTTGCATGTGAATCACCCTGATTCTCCCAACCTCCGAAACCCCGACAAAAGTTTAGCGTGTACTAGATCCTCCCTTATCTTCCTTCAATGTGACCTCTTTTCATGACTCGGGGCTCAAATCTCAAACGCGTCGGGATTTAGCATATCACGAACTCCCAATATGATTATATTTATAGTCCACTATCAAGTCTACATTTTGAGTTTCACAACTTTGGGAGTATCCTTACCTCCATTATCCCAATATCTGAGATCGCGATGATGCTAGATTGACGGTCCAGATTTTTCCTTTGATCAGCAACTGTGATCAAGTCAAGATTTTGTGTTTCATGACTTTGGGAGTCTCCTTACCTCTATTCTCCTGATATCCAAGATCACGATGATGCCAAATCGACGGTCCATATTTTTCCTGTGATCAATGGTTGTGATCAAGTAGGGATTTCACCTTTTGCTCCTTTTCCTCTTATGGAGTTCCTTCAACACTTAGACGAATTCCAAATCTGTGCACTCCTTGCACCATATTCCTATGCAATACTTGGCTCTTGCGGATGACAGTGCATGCCTTGCAGCAACCACTTTGCCTCCTCACAAAGGGAAAGTTTCATGCTATCTCTTCTGAGTTTCGGAATCGAAATAGATCCTGGCATGCACTCCTTGTGTTCTATTTGCACACCTTGCACTCACTCAACAGAAGAGAAACAATTGAAACTTATACTAACATTCATAGTTTCATCAATTCATAACGAAATTCATTCATTTATGAAAACAAAATAACAGAAAATTACAAACAATAACAGTGTTATGCATTTGAGTCAATTCTCCTCTGTCATATTCATTCAAAAGTAAATGGATACAACTAATATCAAAACAATAACTCAAAACTCAGAAAATTCCTACTAACTCCCAACAACCTCATTTGGGAATACAAAACCTCTTTTTAGTTCAAAGGGTCCTTAGGGTTCCCCCCAACTACATCGTCTACTCAGAAAATGAAAAAAACTCTAACTGTTACCTAAGTTCAGTTACATTCAAGACTCGTAGTGAAACTCCCAGATCACTCATGATCATCTGCTCCCAAGAATTTGAGCTTCTTCCATTTTTCCAATCAACTCCAAAAGATTTGCAGTAACTCCCAGCATTTGAGACTCTGAAATGATTCCTAGGAATCGAGTTGTCCTGCCACATGTTCTTGTTGATGATTCTCCTGCATCATGTATTTTCATCTTCAATATCATCATATAAAGAAGAATAAATTGGAATAGGAACAATAGATGACACAAAAACTAGAGATGTCTCATAGGATGAAGTGTCGACACAGGGGCAGACCCAAGGTTCACTCCAAGAGCGCATCAACAAGCCCTAGCTACTGTCCCTTTCAGCAACACCTGTGAAGCAGATGCAGTCTCACCTGAAGCAACGATGAGGGGATTGTAGGACATAGATGTCTACAACCAGGGGAATATCAAGGGGATCTTGTATAACAACAATCACAGTATTCATATATCATTTACTAGCGAAATCTACTCTACAAAGCTATATATCTTGATCTAACATAGTAATGAAAATAATAGTATAATAATGGCAGAGATCAAATCATTAATCACTCACACAACAAAAGATGTACGTGGTTAACCCTCTATCTAGGGATACATCCATAGAACTCTACTTATGATATATTAAGATGAAGATTACAGTTCTGATCTGCACTCTTGGCCATCACATCCTCTCCCTCCTTCTGTCTTTCTCTCCCCCCTCCTACGCACCCAGTTGCAGGATCTGATCTTCGCACCCAGCTAAAGATCTTACAATACTAGAAGCCTTCAACACTTCTCTCTCACAATACCATGACCTCTCACCACAACAATAGAGCTAAATCAATAACAATATCATACCCCCCTAACCCAGGTCCTCTTGACCTTTATGTATACATTACAATACCTCACCGACAACCTTAGGCCAAAACCTATGTTTCAAAACCCTAATTACCAAAAACCCTAGGTGTCTGAGACCATAGGTCAACTTGATCCACTTTTCTGGACTTCACCAGCCTGTCTTTCCTTCCTTCTCATGCAGTGCTCCAAAGCATCCAATGATGGATTTTTCCAATTCCTAAGTCGTCCTAGGTCCATCTTCCTTGATCATTTGTCATCCTCGATCTCCTCATCCAACGGATTGCTTTTCCGCAATTTGCTCCATCTTTTCTTCTCTTTTGCTCACTTCGACCCAGTGACAGTCACTGTGTCTCCCGCAAAGTTCACTCTTTACCTTTTCTTCCTTTTTCTCCATTTCCTTTCATAACCAAGGGCCAACAGGCCCCCAACGCTCACCTTTGACTCATCCTGAGGCACTTCATATCTACTCCTTTTGTTTTACTTCAACTTTGGACTACGTAGTGCAGCCTTTTCTTTGTTCTTTATGCCTCCTTCCCATCCTTGGGCAAACTATATTTCTATGTTTGGTACCCAGTTTCAACTGCAACTGGTACCTAAAGCCTTTTCTTCATGCTTTTACCTAGAGCTGTGAGGTAGTTGGTTGTCATAGTACAACTTCAGTCGACTCCCATTCACCAATCCTTCTTTCCATTCTCCATTCAACGTCTTTAGTTGTGCAACTCCTCCTTCTGTGATGTAGGCAATATCATATGGTCCAAGCCAATGCATCATGAACTTCCCAGGGTGTTTGATAAACTTACTATCATATACCAGTACTAAATCACCTTGCTTGAATATCTTTTTCTTGATGTGCCTTTCGTGGTAGGCATTTTCTCGTTCCTTCTGAACTTGCTGATGGACGCCTACAATGAATCTGTCTTCTTCTAGTTCGAATAACTGTGCTATCCTCTCATGAACAATGTCAGTATCATCCATGTCTATAAATGCAACAATTCTTAATCTCGGTACCAAGTACTCCATCGGGACAACAACTTCAAGACCATAAACCAACTTGAAAGGGGTCTGCGTTGTTAATTTCTTGCAAGTGGTTCTATAATCTCAGAGTACTGCTGGTACTCTTAAATCCCAGTCATCCTTGTTTACACTACAAATCTTTGTCAATGTTGTCTTCAAGATATTTTTGAATGCTTCAAATGTTTCGTTTTCTTGTGGATGGTAAGGTGTACTCTTTTGGCGGTGGACTGCAAATTCTTCAGTCAGGGATGCAATTGTCTTATTGATGAAGTGTGTACCTTGATCACTCATAAGGACCTTAGGGCATCCAAACCTAGTTATTATGTCATCAAATATAAAACACGCAACTGTAGTTGCACTACAGTCCTTGACTACTCTTGCTTCGGCCCATCTAGTTAGGTATTTTGTCACAGTGATAATATACCTTGCTCCTGTGCACTTTCCTGGTGGGTTTATAGGTCCCATGAAGTTAATGGCCCATTTTTCAAATGCCTATAGGGTAATCTATGGTGCTAATGGCATCTCATATCTGCGGGATGGTTTTCCAACTCATTGGCATACATCGCATGCTCTGGTATGTTCTTTAGCATCTTTGTGTAATGTAGGCCACCAAAGGCCAACTTGTAGAACCTTTTGCACAGTTTATTTCCCTACGTAATGTCCTCCTTTGATGCCTTCATGAGATTTTGCGAGGATCATCGGGCACTCTATTTCCATAATGCATCTTCTTAGTATCTCATCAAGTCCTATTTTATATAGTTGACCAACTATCAGTGAAAAATCTGTAGCGCGCACCACTAGTTGTTTTTCCTGGGAGATTATATACTCACTCGGAGCCATTCCTATTGAAAGGAACTTGACTATGTATATGAAGTGGTCATCAATATTTATAATGGCAAGAAGTTGTGCATATGGTAATGTATTCTCTAGATTGGTAGGTTCTTCACCATGTTCCAACCTCGACAGGTGGTCTAGGCCCTTGTTCATTTTTCCTGGCTTAACTATGATCTCAAAATCATACTCTTGAAATAGAAGAAGCCATTTTCATATTCATCCCCCAACACTGGCTTGTTGACTAGGTAATTCAATGCAGAGTGATCAGTAAACACTTTAAAGTGTCCTCCTAAAAAGTAGTGGCAGAATTTTTGCAACGCATACACCATGGCTAGTCCCTCTCTCTCTATAGTGGTGTAATTAAATTCAACGGTGAACAACTTCCTGCTGGCAAATGCTAATGGATGATTAATGTCCCCTTCTTTAGGTTATGCCAGTACTTCTCCTAATGCAATGGAATATGCATCAACATGCACATGAAATTCCTTGCTCCAATCTGGAAAGACTAGAATAGGCGTAGTTACCATCTTTTGTTTCAGTGTGTCAAAGATCTGTTGGAATTCTTCTATCCAATCGAACTGACAATCTTTCTTTAATAACTTCTCCATTAGCACAGTAATCTAAACATATCCTTTGATAAATTTCCTATAATATCCAGTATGTCCTAGAGCAGTGCGTAGTTGTTTAACTAAAGTAGGTGGTGGCAAATCAACTATAATTGTAATCTTGGATGGATCCACCAACAATCCTTGCTTGCATACAATATGACCTAATAATACTCCAAATGGTGAGAAGAAGATGCATTTATTCAAATTCAAATAAATTTGACACTCCCTACATTTATCTAGCATTAGCCTTAGACATTCAATATGATTTTTCAAAAAACTAAAAACAGTCCAGTCATCAAAGTATGCTTCTAAAAACTTATGCAAAAATTCTTTGAACACTTCAACCACCACCCTAGAAAATATGGTTGGGGCATTCTTCAATCCAAATGGAATTATTGTATATTGGTAGGATCCCCACTCTATGGAAAATGTAGTCTTATGGCGGTCCTCCTTGGGGATGTGGATCTGATGGTATCCTGAAAACCCATCTGTAAAATAATATACTTCTTGGCCTCCCACGTTATCCAACACTTCATCTATGAATGGTGTATGGAAAGGATCATGTAGAAAATCATCATTTAGCTTCCTGAGATCTACGCAAATCCTAATCTCACATGTCTTCTTATCTTGCACTACCATGGGTCTAATCCACTCCGACTCCTTGACAGGTTCAATAATTCCTCCTTCTAGCATTCTGTCGAGCTCAATCTTGACTTTTTCCTTATATTTCAGGTTCAGTCTATAGGGTCTTTTTTTGAATGGATTTTCATCTGGTTTCAAAGTTATTCTCATCTTTCCCATAGGTCCTTTGATACCCTTCATATCAATGAACTTGGTCGGGAACAAGTCTTGATACTCGTGCAATAATTCTGTGATTTTGTCAATGGTAGCAACATCCCAATAATCACCGGCATTGGCAAGATTTGGTGTTTCCTCTGTCCCAATATTGACTTTCTTTATATTTATCGATTGTCCAATGAATGGCAGTTGAACTTCTGGTCCTTCCACATCTCTCTAACCTTCTGTTTTTGCTATATTCACCTTCCTTTGATCATCGTCTTCGTCGGCATTAATGTTGTAGCATATCTGCAGTTTTTGGAGGGGCGTAGTCCATTCATCCTCTTCTTGCTCCAAAGGGAGGCCATATGCCTCCTTAAATACTTTTTGTCTCACCATCTGTAGTGCTTGATCTACTGAAGGAAATTCACTTTCAAACAAAAAGGTGATTATAAAATTCTCGATCATACCTTCCCATTCTGAAGTGACGAGGCACAGCTCTACTTGAAGGTACCAATTAATCAGGGTGGTATCTAGCATATTGACGTATCTGTGTACCCATTGTTCTCTAGGAACATCACTCTAGGCCGCTTCAGAGCTATGTACATGGTCCTTTGGGTAGCTTCGACCTGTGTATCTTACTTCACAACTTCCTACTTGTGCTAAAAACCGCGCTATCATCAAAGTTTGACATTGTGTCCAGTTTGTGATGTTTCCCTTGTGCATTCCCCACCATCTTGCTGGTGTGGATTTAATGGCCTCATCCATTGCTAACAACCTCTATTGTGTTGGTACAATTGTCTCAAATTCTGATAAGAAGTTATCTAAAGGGTTCAGCCCATCAAATGTGGGTAGATTACTCACTATTGTGCCAATCCAATGAACTTCTCTAGTTAGCCTAGCACATCTTCTTGTAGATAATTGATACATCTGGTTCTGCTAGTTCTCCAACGCTTCTTATAAGTTTGATGAACATGTGTTGTCACTTTTCCAGCTCAGATTCCTGTCAGTTGTAAGGTTGATATAATCCTATTGTCTGGCTATTAATTTGTAGATGTTTTCAAATGTGTGGTCTTCTTTTTCGATAGGCTCTGTATGTCATGGACCCTCATCTGTATCTAAAGGTGCAATGACCCTAAGGCCATATTTCTCAAATGTCATGCGTATTTTCTTTAGATCAACAACAGTAGAATTGTCAAAGGCCCAATCAATTCCTAACAATGCAGGGTATGGGAAGATATCATCAACAATTTCAATTACCTCAAAATCTGCAAAGGTTCTTACTCCATCGATGTCCATTGGGACATGCTCTAATCGTCCAAATGGGATGACAGCTTGTTGATTAGACATGTGAAGACTGATAGGGGAATATATCATCTTGGGTTTTCCCATCAGTGCCCAAGTCTTCTTCATCATGACATTGACCTCCGACCCTAAGTCGAGGACCACATAGTCTATCTCATACTCTCCTATCTGAGCATTCAAGTGTAATTCTTTATTTTTCCTTATCCTTCTTCCAATTTGGTGCACTGCCCTATTCAGTAAGGGGTCTATCTTTCCTAGATCATAATTCTTGATTAAATCTTGTAATTCTTGTACAACGCCTTTATCTTGAATCAACTTAACACAAGTGCACAAAAATTCCATGAGTTTTCTTACCTCTTCCCCTTCTGTTGGCGATGCAGGCAGATCAAACACCTGAGGCATGCCATATTCTTTGATTTCTGGTTGTCTCTTTGATGAAGCTCCTTGACCTCTTTTGAACACTTTTCTTTCCTCCTCGAATATCTATCTTTCTTTCTTAGCATCGAACATTGGGGTCTTTTCTGTAGCATTCTTGAATCTGTAGTTGTTTTCAATCTTTCCTTGGGTTGCTCTGTCCTCTCCTATAGCAGCGCCTCCTCGATTGATAACAATGACTCTAGGTTCTTCTTCACGAGGTTCATCATATATCAGTTGTACTTTTGGGTTCTGCTGAGGTCCTCGTCTTTCCTGAAGTTTAGCCAATAACACAGGGCATTCCTCTATGACATGTTCGAAGGAGTTATAGTAACTACAAGTTGTACAAGGATTCTGACAATCCCTTGCTAAATGTCCTAGTTGCGCATAGTTATAATAGATTATTTGTTCCCGGCCTCAGCCCATACCTCCTCCTCATCCTCATCCTCTGTATCCACCATGAGAATTGAAGTTTCCTCTCCCCAGAGAGTTGTACTATGGAGTGTTTCCTTCTTGTTGTACTTCGTCTTGAATCTTGTATATGTCTCTTGAACTTTCATGCATGAGATCATAAGCTCTACAATCTCGATCATTGTGCCCTTTACAGAATGTACAATACAAGTTTGTGGGTGTTTGAACATACTTCTACATGTAGTAGCATTCACCTAGGTGATGCTTATTTCTACATACATCGCACCAGGGTAGGTTAACTTGCTTCAAGGGGCTCGACGCCCCTGAGGCCAAGTACTCATGAAATAAGGGACAATGTTCCTTATCATGGCCTTCAGATATGCATATTACACACCAGATATCTTCCCTTTTGTCTTTTCCCTTATCTTTATTCATATCCTCGATCTGTAAAGACAAACTAGTTAGTTGGCTCATGATCTGGCTAATGCCTGAGCTAGATTCTCCCATCGGTGTTGATTCAATATTCATGGAGAAATACAAATATTATGAATGTGATGCAATCTTCTACTACATCAGAGGGACTCTTATGTGTGGTAACAACATAGCGATGAACCATTCTTTGTTCTGTTCATTGGGGATCTAAAAATTTAATCGGCCTGTCAGGGTCTTGAATCTCTGGTCGAACTCCCAAACAGGTTATGCTACCCTTTGTTTAA
Organism: Picea sitchensis; assembly: GCA_010110895.2. Lineage (NCBI taxonomy): Eukaryota > Viridiplantae > Streptophyta > Pinopsida > Pinales > Pinaceae > Picea > Picea sitchensis. The sequence continues at coordinate 12,242 of SNQJ01S0223072.1, forward strand.
TCTATTTTAGTTATGTAATACATTGTGACTCTGACTTAGGTTTCTTAAACTCTACAATCAGTGCATTATTGATCTCATTTTGGGGCTTAGGCTGTGCCAGTCCTTGGACAGTTTCATGTACCAGCTCAGTGCGTGATCCCTTAGCGTAGTGTTGAACTGGGTTCTCTTGATGGCTTCATCGGTGATACTTTTAATGTTCCATACAGTGTCACATAGGAACCAAAGCTAATCTAGATCTTCATATCCATATCCTCTAAAGATAGGCAGTCTCATTTCAGCTGCCATAGAGATGACTAGGCTTCTTTTCTCAGTAGATGTTGGGCTACTAGTAACAGTACTTTGAAGATTCTGGTGGTTCTGACTACTCTGACTGTTAATTACTGTTGGGACAACAAGAGGATTAACATTACTTACTTTAGTAGTCTGCGTAGTTCCTGATTTTTCTAGCTCGCTTTGGCACAGTTCTTCAGCTTCCCCTTCTTCTGTTTTGGTGGGCTCTGGATGCTATTTGTTGGTTAGATCTACCTCTTTTCCACTATAGAAACCCTCTTCTCCATAGTTTTTCTTAAACAATTTCTCAAGGTGAGCCCCTCATAATACTTTTCCACTGCATGTATGTCCTGCTTTTGTGTCGTTGTCGTTGTCCGAGATCTTTAACATTAGCCTTTTCTAGTTCGAACAATCTACTGTATCTTCAAGATGTGGATTTCATGCAAGAGCATATTGATTCTTAGCATCATAAAGTGAAAATATTTCCCTCTGGTTCCTTTGAAAAAGTATCTCTCGACTTGGCTATATGATTTTGTTCTATCAACAACAAACTCGATGATATACCCTCCAATGGTACTATCAAACCAATGATCTACTGCTTTGGATACGGCGTTGTCAATTCTCTTGACCTTTTGGATCAGTGTCGGTGTCCAAACCACAGGAGGTCTATATCTGATCTCAATCTATGTGTTAGCTAACCTAGCCAACCACTCGTGTATATCCTAATGGATTCCTCCAAACAAGATCTCGTGAATGTCGGTGAAGATGTATCTTTGTAGCCAATCTTCAGTACTCATTTTAGGGTTCTTGTTCTGGGCTTTAGCGAAGTCCTTCTCTTGATCCTCTATCCACTTCTAAATCTCTTTCTTCAATGGGAACCACCTTAACATTCCCTTAAAAATATTCATGTCCCGACAACGAAACCATTTGTTGGCATAGGGGAAGACCCAGGGTTCACTCCAAGAGCGCACCAACAAGCCCTAGCTACTAGCCCTTTCGGCAAAACCTGCGAAGCAAATGCAGTCTCACCCAAAGCAGCGATGGGGGGTTGCAGGACGAAGATGTCTACAAACAGGGGAATATCAAGGGGATCTTGTATAACAACAATCACGGTATTCATATATCATTTACCAGTGAAATATACTCTACGCAACTATAGATCTTGATCTAACCTAGTAATACAAATAACAGTATAATAATGGCAGAGATCAAAGCATTAATCACTCACACAACACAAGATGTATGTGGTTCACCCTCTCTCTAGGGCTACGTCCACAGAACTGTTCTTATGATATATTAAGATAAAGCTTACAGTTCTGATCTACACTCTTGGCTATAAAATCCTCTCTCTCCTACTGTCTTTCTCTCCCCCCCTCCTGCACACCCAGCTGCAGGATTTGATCTTCACACCCAGCTAAAGATCTTACAATACCAGAAGGCTTCAACACTTCTCTCTCACAATACCATGACCTCTCACCACAACAATAGAGATAAATCAATAACAATATCATACCCCCCTAACCCAGGCCCTCTTGACCTCTATTTATACATTACAATACCTCACTGACAGCCTTAGGGAGAAACCTAGGTGTCAAAACCCTAATTACCAAAAACCCTAGGTGTCTAAGACCCTAGGTCAACTTGATCCACTTTTTCTGGACTTCGCCAGCCTGTCTTTCCTTCCTTCTCTTACGGTGATCCAAAGCATCCAATGGTGGATTTTTCCACTTCCTGAGTCATCCTAGGTCCATCTTCCTTGCTGATCTATCATCCTCTATCTCCTCATCCAACAGCTTGCTTTTCCGCACTTCACTCCATCCTTTCTGCTCTTTTGCTCACTTCGACCTAGTGACTGTCACTGTGTCCCCCGCGAAGTTCTCTTTTTACCTTTTCTTCCTTGTTCTCCATTTCCTTTCATAACCAAGGGACAACATGAAGGAGGAACAAATGTCGAATTAGGATCGTGGGCCAAGATATTTTCATCAGATTTAACATCTCTTCGAATAATAATTTCATTTCAATGAGGTTGAATAAGTCTATAACCTTTGAAATCTTCATAATAACAAAAAAAAAACACTTCTCACTTTTAAGTTGTAAATCTTTCATTTTCTCATCAAGAATGTGATCCCATGCTACATTTCCAAATACCTGGAAGTGGCTTACATCTAGATTAATGTCATTCCATTTTCTTCCAATGTTATATTTTTAAGGGCCTTTTTGGGATTGTTATTTACTATGTAATTTTAATACTTAATGGTGTATTCTGAATAATTTAGAATTAATCCCTTAGATATTATTATACAGTTAGCAGTTTCTTTTAATGTGTGATTCTTTCTCTCATCAACACTATTTTGTTGTGGTGTATATGGAACAATATGTTGCAT